>SKCR01033444.1:0-100856 GCA_019454045.1 Zanthoxylum bungeanum | reverse complement strand
GAGGACTTCAAATCTAAGATATTAATTTTTATGAGGCTAAATGATTACTAGTATCTAACAGATTGATTGATTGATTATGTGATGACTTTAAACTTAAAAAAATAAATAAAATTGCGCGAAAGTAGGTTGAGGAAAATTCAAATTTATAAGACTATACAGGGTTGTGATTTCTTCCATTATCTTTTAAGATGAAGTGGTTATTTCATGTTTGCGTAATATTTCGGTTTACTAACCAGGAACACGAAATTATGCAAAGCCTCTGTCGATGGTCAGATGCAAATACCCAGTATAACCCAATTGAACCATATGTCTATGTCAACCAAATTACCTGGATTTATTAAGATTAAGTTCCAATTATGGCTGCCCCCGCCGGACATGTACATGTCTATCCTGTAAGGAAATCTATTAAAGGGTTATCTATCCTCAAGGAAGATCGTAAGCTATTAAGTCTAGGGCTAAATCCTAAAATTCCTTTGTCAAGTTTATTTTAAGTTTACCAGATCAATCTTATTAATGGCCAGTTAACAAGAAGCACTAAGCTTAAGAATTAATAAGTAAACCTTTATATTACCCAAACTATAAAATAACCCTTTATAAACCGGTGTTATTGGAATTCATCACAACCAAAGATAACTAACTTAGTTACGACAAACTTAAATAAAATATAAGACATAAAGTAAAATGCTGAAAAGTAAATAAAGAAAATTACAATAAAATAAAATGCTAGGGCTAGAGGATATACTTTTATCACTACTATTTTAGATATCTCCCTTAATATAATATATTAACTTGTGTGATATTACCAACCAGCCATATAGGCGGTAATCTGATTAAGTCAAATTAAGTCCAACCGACCATAAAGGCGGTATCATTATTTGTCAATAAACCAGCCATATAGGCGGTAATTACCAACCGGCCAACCAGACGGTATCCATGCTTAGTCAGATTAAAACCTGTTTATAATTAATTACCAACCGACCAATATAGCGGTATCCTTGTTAAGTCAAATTTTAAATAGTGAATATATTATAATTAAGGGAGATTAATCTAAATAGCAGTAATAAAAATTTTACCTTTCACCCTAGCAGAGGGAAGTTAACTCCTCATAGCTGAATAGTAAAAACTGAAAAAGTAAAGAAAGTAAATTACTATTACAGAAAGTAAATAAAATTAATTACAAAACTGAAATTTAAAAAAAACTAGATACAAACTCCTTATTTACATCATTGAATTCAAATAGGAAGGTACATCTGAAACTGAAATTTCGAGCTGAATTTATAGGGGTCGATAAGCCTCACGCATCGCGACGCGTGAATTGCTCTTATGTCGCGATGCTGCCACATGTCAGTCGCTGGGCTGCTTCGGATTCTTATCTGCTGACGTGGCATTTTGGATGATTACCTCAATAATTATGCTGACGTGGCGCTGACATGGCGCTGTCGATTGTCAGGACCATAAGATTGTGACACATGGCACGTAATGATTGGGTGATGATGACGTGGCTGACACATGGCAAATTGACTTGGCATGTTGCTGATGTGGACGCCTACGTGGCTGACACGTGGATGAAATATTAGCGACACGTGGCGATGGAGATTATCGGCACCATAGGATGATGACATGTGGCACGGTGCACGTTAGCAGATCTCATATGATGTTGACACGTGGCACAACACACGTTAGCATATGGGGCATGTTAGCCGACTTCTCAAATTTTGACACGTGGCATGACACATTTTAGCATGAAGCGGTGCAAGTTAGCACAGGCCACGCTTCGTGACGAGCCAAATTATATGTTTGCCCTTTGTTGTCATTTTTCACTGTTTTGGCCCAAAATCACCTCCAGTATGTCCTGAAACTTTCTTTATCTATAAAATAACACAAAACACATCAAAATATTCATAAAACTCAAGAAACTATACAAAATATTAGGTCAAATGAGTGGGAAATAGTGATACATTTACCAATCATCACTCCCCCAAATCTAACATTTTGCTAGTCCTCGAGAAAAACACAAAATAAAATAACATAAAGCTAAGCCACTTTCGTTGGGATCACGGTTGCATTTAGCATATGCAATAAGCCTTTAAACCCCTAGGTGTCCCTAGTCGACGAGTTGTCGTCTCGTGAGGGCTTACAGCAATGAGACCCACAAATATTTTACAAAAGTAAAAGGATAATAAAACTAATGCACACAAAAACAAAAAGACATGAGAAAAGAGAATAAAGAAGTTAGTGATTAAGCAGGTGAAACTTCTACTCCAAGTTACTAGTTGTTTTCTTTCTTTCTAAATTACCGAATAAGTAAATTCTCTAATTATATTTACCATTTTCCATATACACAGTTAACAAAATATTAATCAACTCATTTTTCCCACTATAGGACACAGAAATCGGTGACGCTGTCCCGGGCTTGCGGCCCGATCGGGAGTACGGAGTAGCCCGATGGGGACTAAACCAGAGAATAATGGAGTCGTCACCCAGTGTGAACTGGGAAATGATTTAAGGCCGCACTCACCCCTGGCAAAGGAATACCTCAAACCGTTGGGTTCAGAATGGTCCCTTACTTATGCCACTTGTAATGAACGGATTCACGCAATAATATAACCAAGTCTACGCAACAGACACATGCAAGAATAACCCATGTCTAAGTTTGCATACAACATATATCTAAGTTTGCATACATAGGAGTAAAACCTACATCTAACTTTGCATGCATAGAAGTAAATAAAATAAAAGGAAGCACGCAATCTCATGAACACATTAAGTTGATAGATGCGAAAATATGAAAAAATAATAATTGTATAAACATAAACATTGAAGAGATACAATTAGGTTCCTAACGCGAAAGAAATAACTAAATCATGCATGGAGATAACGTGCTATTTTAATGAACCATGGATAAACACAAGATTAGATAAAACAAAATATGTGTGTTTCTCAAGTAGTACCTGTAGTTGTATCCCAAGTTCAGACCGCACTACTGTCTATTCGGATTCGGATATGAAATTTACGTCTGGGTTTCCATCCGATATACCACGAGAGATAGCATATAATCATTCATCTAACAACAACAACATACATGAAATAACAATGCGCATGTGAAGAAATACTAATAAATAATTAAAAAAGATGAACAAGAGTAAATAAAAGGATGCCTTCAGGGCTTACCTTTTAAGTCGCCTCTTGGAAGTGCGTTACGCGGCCGTCAGAAGGGTTAATGTTCCGTAACTCCTCCGGTTCACTGGTTCAATATTTTCCTTCGTTGCTTCAATGCTTTAGGCTGTTGTTTTCTATGTTTTTGCTGCTGTTTTTAGAATGTTTTAGGGTGCAGTTTTTTGGTGATTTAGCGACTGTTTTAGGGGTGCAGTTTATGGTATTTAGAGGCTGTTTGGGGCTGCTATTTGGCATGAATTTGGGGCTATTTGGGGCTGCTGTTTGACGTGAATTTGGGTGTGTTTAGGGCTACTGTTTGGCATGAATTTGGGTGTGTTTAGGGCTGCTATTTGGCGTGAATTTGGGTGTGTTTAGGGCTGCTTGTTTGGCGTGAATTTGGGTGTATTTAGGGTTTCAACTGGTTGAAGGGCTAGGGTTTGGATTGGTGAGGGTTACTGTTCTCAGTTTATTGGCTTTGAGTGTGGTTCACGTTGGTGAGTGGAGGGCTGAATAGTTAGCTTCTTGTTTGGTGGCCAATGTAGGTTAGTGGGGTAATGGTTTGTGGTTTTGTGAGTGGAGGGGAGAAGAGCGTGAGGCTGATTAGAGATTAAAGAGTAGCCATGAATGACTTGGCTATTTGTTGGTTTATCCACGCTGATGGATAAGGGTTATTATCTTTGTGTGAGTTGTTTGTTATAAAGAGGGAGATAGATGAGTGAGAGAGAGAAGGCCAAGGCCGAGAGCTTCAGGGTTTATTTTTGTGTGTTGTTTACGTGAGAGTTAGGGCCAATGAGAGTGTCTTGCCTTGAGTCTAGGGGTTTGTTGATGTGTTTCTTGGTTGTGTGTCAATTTGTGTGTCTTCTTTTTGAGTCGGTTGAGTGTGTGAGTGAGGTGTGAGGTGTGTGTGTGTTTATTGGTTTTTTGGCTGCGTCTATGAGTGAGAGAGTCGAGTGTGAAGGGAAGAGAGGGGGGCGTGTGTTTGTTGATGAATTGTGCTCTAGGGGTCTAAGGGTTTGGTTTGTGTGTCTTTTTATAAGAGTGGGTTAGGGTTTTCCATGTATGGGAAGGAAACAAGGATCATGCAATAATGAGAGATATATTTAATTAGTTTGTTATACGGAAAAGATATTGTGTAATTGATGGGGAATATATTTAATTTGGAAGAAGATTTGATTTGATTTATTTAATTTCGGAAGAAGATTTTATTTGATTTATTTAATTTATGAAGGAGATTTGATTTGATTTATTTAATTTAATTTGTGACATATGTTTTAAATGTTTTAATTATTTTTGGATTGGGCTTTGGGTGAAATGGGCTTTGGATGGTTTGTAGGGGTTTTGGGCCGAGGCTTATTATTTTAAAACAGAGACTAATCGGGTGAACCCGAGGCCAATTAGCGAGTTAAATTTGTTGATGTAATTATTTCTTGAATTTTTCCCTTCCGACGTTCGTTTCCTGCGACTTCCGTAATTTATGGGGTAGTGCCTGCATACGAGGCTCATCATTGGGCTTATATGTAAAAAATGCAGTGTCTACAGTCGCCCTCACTTTGATGGGCTTGTGCGATGTGTGACAGTGACAATCCTATCAAAGTCATGCATGCATTTTTTTACTTACCTGGCTCATCAGCAGTTGCCGAACTTACCGGTTGTTATGAGATGCTTTAAACTGAGTTGATCTGGTCGTGAGGTGCTTCGACCCCTGGGCTTTGTTCCCGAACCACCGAGTGAGCTTTTTTCGATTTCTGGGCTTTGTTCCCAAACTGAATTAAATGGATGGCAAGGTGCTTTGACCTATGGGCTTTGTTCCCGAACCATCTTTGGGCTTTGTTCCCGGACTGTGTAGAGAGTGGACTTTGTTCCCGAACTGTGTTGAGAGTGAGCTTTGTTCCCTAGGTTTTGTTCCCGAACTATGTTGATTGTGGGCTTTGTTCCTTGGGCTTTGTTCCTGAACTATGTAGAGAGTGGGCTTTGTTCCCGAACTGTGTTGAGAAAGGGCTTTATTCCCCCGGGATTCGTTCCCGAACTGTGTTGAGAGTAGGCTTTGTTCCCGAACTGTGTTGAGAGTGGGCTTTCTTCCCCAGGCTTTTTGCCCGAATTGAGATGAGGGTGCGGGCTTTATTCCCGGACCGTGTTGATTGTGGGCTTTATTCCCTGGGCTTTGTTCCCAAACTTATGTTGACTATGTGCTTTGTTCCCGAGCTGTACTGAATGTGGGCTTTGTTCCCTAGGCTTTATTCCCAAACTGTGTTGACTGTGGGCTTTGTTCCCGAGCTGTACTGAATGTGGGCTTTGTTCCCGAATTGTGCTGAATGTGGGCTTTGTTCCCGAACTGTGCTGAATAAAGGCTTTATTCCTTGGGCTTTGTTCCCGAAAACTGCTAATAATATGGGCATCGGCCCTGGGATTCATTCCCGAAACTGCTGATAATGTGGGCCTCGACCCTGTGATTCATTCCCGAAACTGCTGATAGTGTGGGCCTCGACCCTAGGATTCATTCCCGAAATTGGTGATAGTGTGGGCCTCGACCCTGGGATTCATTCCCGAAACTGCTGCCAATATGGGCCTCGACCCTGGGATTCATTCCCGAAACTGCTGATAGTGTGGGCCTCGACCCTGGGATTCATTCCCGATGCTGCTGATAATATAGGCCTCGACCTTGGGATTCATTCCCGAAACTGCGAATAGTGTGGGCCTCGACCCTGGGATTCATTCCCAAAACTACTGATAGTGTGGGCCTCGACCCTGGGATTCATTCCTGAAACTGCTGATAATATGGGCCTCGACCCTGGGATTCATTCCCGAAACTGCTGATAATGTGGGCCTCGACCTTGGGATTTATTCCCGATGTTGCTGATAATGTGGGCCTTGACCCTGGGATTCATTCCCAATACTGCTGATGATGTGGGCCTCGACCCTGGGATTCATTCCCGAAACTGCTGATAATATGGGCCTCGACCCTGAGATTCATTCTTGAAACTGCTGATAGTGTGGGCCTCGACCTTGGGATTCATTCCCGATGCTACTGATAATGTGGGCCTCGACCCTGGGATTTATTCCTGAAACTACTGATAGTGTGGGCCTCGACCCTGGTATTCATTCCCGAAACTGCTGATAGTCTGGGCCTCGTCCCTGGGATTCATTCCCGAAACTACTAATAATGTAGGCCTCGACCTTGGGATTCATTCCCGATGCTGCTGATAATGTGGGGCTCGACCCTGGGATTCATTCCCAATACTGCTGATGATGTTGGCCTCGACCCTGGGATTCATTCCCGAAACTACTGATAATGTGGGCCTCGACCTGTGATTCATTCCCGAAACTGCTGATGATGTGGGCCCGACCCTGGGATTCTTTCCCCAAAATTCTTGTCTTTGCCGCTTTTTCATTTTCTTCAAACCTGCGAACAAAACAAAAAAATACGTCTATGTGACGTGTATGCATGTATGCTTGGATGTATTTCCTATTCCGATGGGTTAGGCCTTCCTTGTGCTCCTTGGTGCCATTCGCCTGCAAATGTCTCTGGTCGCCGCTTGGGTCTGCTTATAATTTCCTTCTGCCGGTTCTTTTCTAGTGATTGTTCAATTCTATTTTGTCTCATGGCTTAAGTCCTCGGTATATCCCTTATTCGCGGGGTGGTAGACTGGTCGCCCCTAGACTTGGCTTAGCTTTCTGCTCTCTATTGTTTGCACTAGGTCAAGGTGGACTACATGATGTCGCATTCCATATCATCATACTATATTACATAGTACGAAATAGTCTCAATAGTTACACATATTATTGCCCCCAAAGAATGCCCAGTATTGAAACCAGAGAACCTTCAAAACATTCAATGCAACTCAAATCCAAGTCTTTGAATAAATGATCTAAGCCAGACTCAAAGTGTGTGTGTGTGTGCAAAGGTTCCTTTGCAAATTCATCCTCAGGTAAGCCAACTCAATGATTTCGTCAAAAAATTGGGATCGATAGGTCAAACTAACCTAGATGTCTCAATTATGCCCTGCAGTTGCTTTTCTGTGCTCAATGGGGTATGGTTTTCTTTATCTCTTGTTTTTTTTTTTTTTCTTTTCGTTTTCAACTTCTTTTTTTCCTTTTCTTTTCCTTTTTTTTCAACACACCTACCCTTTAAGGTAGCATTTCTCCTCATGGTGGTCCTAATACTCGCCCATGGGTAGCTTCACGCTTATCGGTTATAGGTGGTTTAATTCTTTTTTAGAGACTTTTCTTTTATTTCAACCATACCACACATCATAACACAAGCAAATCAGGATAGACATTTAAGCAAACAGTAATTCACCGACCTACAATTCTTCAACTAGTCACTTTTCTAACTACTCAGGTTTTCAATGCTAAGAACCATAATCAAGTGCCTACAAGTCTAACATAGATCAATTACTCAAAGTATCAGATAAAAGCACATCAAGAGTTTATCGTTTATAAGATTTCACCCTAAAGCAAACTATTTCATCATTGGACTTATGCAAACTATTAAGGACTAAAATCAAACATTTTTTTTTTTTTTTCTTTTTTTTTGCCGAAGGCCCCCAATGGTCTTTCTATTCTTGCCATAAAGTTTTATGTTTCTCGGCTTCTTTTTCCCGATATCCATGTTTGCTAAACTCTTCTTGACAAATCTTTCTTTCTCTCTAACCCAACGGATATCTATGATGGCTTTTAAGACGCATGTTTAACATGATGCGTGTATGCATGAGATGCGTGCGATGTATGAGATATAATATGCATGTGGTCATCAAAAACATAAATGGGAAACTTCTATAGGATATATGACTATGGTTCATATGCGGGCTTATAAGAGTATAGACAAAGGCTCCCGCCAATGAAGGATTGCCCACAACTAGGTCTCCCCACTCAAGGGTTCGAGCGACCAAGTGAGCGCACCTTTTTTATACCCTAAGGTACGTGCCAACGAATGATAATACCATATAACGATCCGCCACATCGAGTGAAAATGACTTCTTGATACCTGAAGGACTGTCAAATGGATTTCTCTATTGAAGATTCCCCAGAGGGAGGGTGGAGTGAACTCTCGTAAATACCCTAGCCTCTTAGGCTCTTATCGCCTTGGTGACAGGAATAAACAATAGATCTTCCAAATTAGTCCATCAAGGAAAGCTATGGGTAAATGATTATCTAGATGTCTTCACAACTTTTCCCTTTGGCTACAAAAAGGTAGTGAATGAAGTAAGACACCAAATAATTATCTAACTCTAATAATGCCTTTGGTTAAACCCCTTGGTCTCAACCCGCTTGTAGACATGGTTAACTAAAGCAAAAATCACAAACATTACAAGACATTATTTTTGGGGTCGATTCTCTATTCCTAGTGGAGTCACCAGACTGTAGGACACATAAATCGGCGACACTGTTCTGGGCTCGCGGCCCGGTCGGGAGTACAGAGTAGCCCGAGTGGGACTAAATCGGAGAATAATGGAGTCGCCACCCAGTGTGAACTGGGAAATGATTTAAGGCCGCACTCACCCCTGGCAAGGGAAGACCTCAAACCGTTGGGTTCAAAATGGTCCCTTACTTATGCCACATGTAATGAACGGATTCACGCAATAAAAAACCAAGTCTACGCAACATACACATGCAAGAATAACCTATGTCTAAGTTTGCATACAACCAATATCTAAGTTTGCATACAACCTATATCTAAGTTTGCATACATAGGAGTAAAACCTACATCTAAGTTTGCATGCATAAAAGTAAATAAAATAAAAGCAAGCACGCAATCTCATGAACAAATTAAGTTGATAGATGCGGAAATATGAATAAATAACAATTGTCTAAACATAAACATTGAAGAGATACAATTAAGTTCCTAACGCGAAAGAAATAACTAAATCATGCATAGAGATAACGTTCTATTTCTAATGAACCATGGATAAACACAAGATTAGATAAAACGAAATATGTGTGTTTCTCAAGTAGTATGTGGAGTTGTATCCCAAGTTCAGACCGCACTACCGTCCATTTGGATTCGGCTACGGAATTTACGTCTGGGTTTCCATCCGATATACACGAGAGATAGCACAAAATTATTCATCTAACAACACAAAACATACATGAACCAATAATGCGCATGTGAAGAAATACTAATAAATAATAAAAAAAAGATGAACGAGAGTAAATAAAAGGGTGCCCTCAGGTCTTACCTTTTAAGTCGCCTCTTGGAAGTGCGTTACGCGGGCCGTCGGAAGGGTTAATGCTCCGCAACTCCTCCGGTTCACTGGTTCAATATTTTCCTTCGTTGCTTCACAGATTTGGGCTGTTTTTTTCTCTATTTTTGCTGCTGTTTTTAGACTGTTTTAGGGTGCAGTTTTTTGGTGATTTAGCGACTGTTTTAGGGGTGCAATTTACGGTATTTTTGGGCTGTATAGGGGTGCTATTTTACGGTATTTTGGGGCAGCTGTTTGGCGTGAATTTGGGGTTGTTTGGGTCTGTTGTTTTGCGGTATTTTGGGGCTGTTTGGGGCTGCTGTTTGACGTGAATTTGAGTGTGTTTAGGGCTGCTGTTTGGCGTGAATTTGGGTGTGATTAGGGCTGCTTGTTTGGTGTGAATTTGGGTGTGTTTATGATTTCGGCTGTTGAAGGGCTAGGGTTTGGATTGGTGAGGGTTACTGTTCTCGGTTTATTGGCTTTTAGTGTGGTTCACATTGGTGAGTGGAGGGATGAATAGTTAGCTTCTTGTTTGGTGGCCTATGCAGGTTAGTGGGGTAATGGTTTGTGGCTTCATGAGTGGAGGGGAGAAGGGTGTGAGGCTGATTAGAGATTAAAAAGTAGCTGTGAATGACTTGGTTATTTGTTGGTTTATCCACTCTGATGGCTTAGGGTTGTTATCTTTGTGTGAGTTATTTGTTATAGAGAGGGAGATAAATGAACGAGAGAGAGAAGGCCAAGGCGAGAGCTTCAGGGTTTATTTTTGTGTGTTGTTTACGTGAGAGTTAGGGCCAATGAGAGTGTCTTGCCGTGAGTCTAGGGGTTTGTTGATGTGTTTCTTAGTTTTGTGTCAATTTGTGTGTCTTATTTTTGAGTCGGTTGAGTGTGGGAGTGAGGTGTGTGTGTGTTTATTGGTTTTGTGGCTGCGTTAATGAGTGAGAGAGTCGAGTGTGAAGGGAAGAGAGAGGGCGTGTGTTTGTTGATGAATGGTGAGCTCTATGGGTCTAAGGGTTTGGTTTGTGTGTCCTTTTATTTGTTCCGTAGAACTAAGGAAGAATCCACTCCCTCAAGATGACACAAGTAACTTTGTTTTGTAAAAAAATGTTCTTAGTTAATTCCCAATTATAATGAATAAATGCCCCTTTAAAAAGGTGGCTAACCCTAATTCTACCCAAATCTAATAAAATCCTAGTAAAATAAACCCAATAACACATAAAATACTTTAAAATTTCGTGCATGGTCTTTGTAATATAATTAAAGTTCGGCCCAGCACTTAAACAACACATAACCTTAAAAAATTATAAAATATAAAAACCGTAGGGATATCTTGCGTCCTCATTTTGACCAAGAATACATCCGAACTGGACATTGATATACGCTTCGAAGTTGTAGAGCTACGAGTTCTATTTCCAATGCAACTTGAATCACCAAATTAGACATCATAAGAGAAAGTTACGTCTAAAATACGAAGACTGCGTAAATCCCGCCACTACTAGTGCCACCATTCGGAAATAAAGCCCAAAATCAATCAAGGCAACCCATGCACGTCCAAGACCCATTCCAATATTGCTTTAAACATAATAAAGCCTTCACATAAAGTCTCATGCATGGACCAAACTCCAGAAACCCAATGAATCTTCCAAATCCACCAAAATGGCCCAAATACACCAATTTGACCAAGTCATGCAATCAACCACAACTTCAAGTTAACTTGGCCCAACAAACAGAGCTCATTCTGGATCACATCATTCTCCCTCTCTTGAGAGCTCAATCCAAACTCGGGTCATAGATAAAAATGACAAGATCAATGTGACGAGAATCCTGGAATAAAATAAAAGCACATGGAAAAAAATGGTTAAGGTGAGCAAAAGTCAATAAAGCCAATGAATGATTTTGTATCCTCATGTCTTCACAACCAACATCAGATTGATCCATATGATATTCACCCTTAACAGTAACGTCAAACAGCTCATTTGCATCATGAACAACAAAATTATGATCACTAATGTTACCACTTGTTGGACAGTTATGACCCATAGTGTCACTATTTGTAAAAGACATTGTGTTTTTGTACAAATTAATTATGTAGCAATGAAATTACCTTTTATCATTTCGTAATTAGATTACTTAAATGTGTGAATGATGAAAGTCCTTATGATTAGTTCCGGATTGAGATGATATGAGATAGTATCAATCCACGACGGTTTAATCATTAAATATCCCTAGTCGTAGTATTATCGAGACATGACATCGATAATGCGGAATAGACTAGTATCGCACTTGTACGTGTTATGGAAGCGTAACAACATAGTTCTCATATATTTAAGTATTGGATACTTATGCAAGTGTGATAGGAGGTTTGTGTTGTACCGATGGTACGAAAAACAGCTTCGCTCTGGATAGACCCCGAGGAATCCCATTGGTAGTATGACTATGTGTCTGTGGGAGTCCGCATCAGGGTAGGTGTATTTAGTCTTAACCTGAGACTTGCATCGCTAGTACTTGCGACAATCGATACGCTTTGGTTTTGGTCGTCCAGGACTTTAACAGGTTCTGTGTACTCCTCTTCTGGGTTTATTGAGAATCGTAGTGTATTGGTGTGATGTCAAGATGGAAGTATCACTTCAGTCATATGGAGATGATGGTCACACAAGGATACAGAATTGGTTCTCTAAGGGTTGCAACCATCGGGATAATATGACTAGGTCATGATTATCCGATAATAAAGAGACTAGTTCCTTGTGATCCGATATATGCTTCGTACGGGGCAGACACTATACCAGCCCCAGGCCTTGCATGTGACATCCGATACTGGATCGCAATACGCAATACTACGTATACTACGCCTGTTAAAGATCGTATATTCCATTAAGAATATTTCTGGAGAATTGGGTAGGCATGACGCTTTGCCAGAAGCCAACCTTGTCTCGTAAATCGGTAAAAACGTAGTACTAGGTACGTACGTGTTCGGATAGTCCGACGACCGGATTTACTGCCAACATATCCAGGGATCTCTTGGGTCGCTTCTCGAAGATACACCGATGACGTATGATTCGAGCTAAATTAATTGGGATTAATTGCGGAGAGATTTTATCTGGGATAAAATACTATTTGAAGAGAGAGAAAGATTAATTTGGAATTAATCATTAAAATAATATATTCGATATATTATACGAAATTAGATTTCGACGCAGAATTAAAATTAGATTTTAATTCGTGCAAACGAGTTAATTTAGAATTAATTCGTTAGCGATATGAATAGTAATTTTGCTAGGCATAATTATTTAATTAAATTCGATTTAATTACGTCGCGACGAAAGTTCGTTAATTCGGAATTAGCGAACCCGAGCCCGAGAGTGTTTACGGGCCCACTCGCATTTTGAATCGAGTGGGGCCTACATGTCACATCAAGTGTCACATCACATGTCACCTTAAATTACTTTTGGTTGATGTGTTTTGGTGGAGTTGGTGGTGACTTTTTTAACACTCCAAAGTGATGGCTTGAGTGACCTTATACCAAACATTTGGTATTAGATATAATTGATTTTTGAAAATTAAATGTAAGCCTTATCATTTCTCTCTCATTACCGAATTGTGACAAACAAATACTCTCCCATATTTCTTCTCTCTTCACCGAATTTGGAAGGAAATGCATTGAAAATTCTGTTGCAAAAAATTTCAAAGGGCTAGCACTCATCAAGGATCATATCAAGGTGTTAGGGAAACCAACTTGGGAGCTTGGAAAGACAAAGCAAAGCTTGGAGCTTGTGGTGTCCCTTGGACGAATTCAACAAGTCATCTTGGAGGAAAATTTTGTTGATCAAAGCATCCATAAACCGATCAATGTAAGTGTGTTCCGCCACTCTTCTTTGTTATTCATTCACATTTCTATGCTTATTTGATCTTGGGAATAAACCTAGAACCCCAACAATGGTATCTATGAGCCAAAATGAGCATGAAATGAATTAGGGTAAAATTTGGGTAAAATCAATTTGAGCATGATTTGATAAATTGATTGATTGAGTGTGCTTGAATGATGATTTTATGAAGTTGTATATGATCATTTCTTGAAATATTGATTGGATCAAATTTTAGCCCCACACTATGGCTTGGCCGAATGTGAAGTTACTTTAGGATCTTGGTAATTTTTGTTTCGTTGATCATTGGATGACTTGAAACGAATGGGATATGTCGATTTAAATTTCAATCGGATTTGAAAAATGAATTTGGAAAAAATTCCCTACTAATGCCGAGAGCCTTATGGCATGGAACAAGTTGCTTTTTGATTCAAGAATGTTGGACATTAGTTGAACAATATGATATATAATTAATTAGTTAAATTGTATTTGGAAATATTAATTTGGGGTAATTAATTGATGTATTACACTTAAGTTAATGAATTATAAAATTTGGAATTTTAAAATTTAATCAATGGGCTTGATTTTGAATTGGGCTTGAAAATGTTATATTTGGCATAATGGGCTTGGTTGGGCCAAGTTGGTTTAGGCCAATTGGATTGGATCCAAATTGGGCCTAAATCATTCCATTAAGTCCAAATATAAATAAATGGGCTTTAAAAGTTTAATTGGGCCTTATGGGCTAAAATTATTTTCTGGCTAATGAGGTGATTCCTTAATTGGGCTTGGTAATTGGGTTTGACCCATATTGACCAAAGCCCATGCCTTATGAAATCAATTGAAAGCCCATCGGACTTTAATTAAACAAACATTGGATGTTTAGTGGGCTTTGAGACCCGATTAGATTAGATTTGGAATCTAAGTCGTTAAAGCGCATTAAAAGTGTAGATATTTAATTTGGAATTAAATAAATGAATTAGTATTGAATACGAATTAAATTAGATTTAACGAGTAGTTCGATATAATTCAAGAATTCATACTTGAGTACTTATTCTCAAACGAGTTGGACTCGCGCAAAAATCAAATCGTTGTTTGAACATTGGATGATCACATAATTCAAAGACTAATTAATTGGATTAGATTGGTTGAATTGCATGATATGAATGAATATATGGATGTGTTGAATGAATAGCGTATATCGGATGGATATTAGAAGGAAATGGAATTTTAGAAATTGTTGTAAATTGGAATTTATAAATTGGACCTGCGTGTCCAGCCTTATCTCTCATTATTTCTTTATTCTCTTCTCACCTAATTCCCCTCAATGTAATGAGGTTTCTATTATTGTATTATGTAATTGGGTAGAAGTAGAATAGTGCTAGCCGGGGAGAGGAAATGAAGTGATTTGTTCTAGGAACAAGTTGTTAAATATCCATCCGCATATCGTTATTAATTTACTTCTGCGCCTTATTATGTGTTTAGAATGCATGTTTAAGGGTGTATGATGATGAGACCTAACAAAGATAATAAATTGGTTGCCAATTTACGCGAAAATCCCTCAAAACATATTAAGCGATATTTCCTTCCATTGAGTGATTCTTACTCAAGATCCAAGATTGGCATTGGTTTGTTGGCCAAAGTCAAGGCCTTTGTCATATCGCGGATGTGTTTGAATCATGAAAGTTTTGTTCCATATCGGTGTCTTGTCCAAGTTGTGATTTGTTGGCCAAAGTCAAGATCACTTCTTGTCCATCGACATTGATTACGAAACTTTCCCACGTCAATGGGTCCCGCTTAACTGGAATCATTAAGCTTGTTGTGCCAAAGCCAAGGCTTAGTTGATTCAGAGGAAATAGGTTAGGAAAATATATTTGATATATTGGCATATATATTGTATATATGTTTCGGACTTGGAGTCCACCTACCGGATCTAGGAATTGGATGAGATCAATTGATCTTCGAGATCTACCTAGTTAAATATCATACAGCTTGTTGGCCAAAGTCAAGGTTGTGCGTTATTTAACGGGATCCTAGCCCACTAGGAAACTGGGTTTCCCGAGTACTCGACAGAGGGTTAGAGGCTCGCCGAAAATTAGTGGGAGACCAGTATTGAATTTTCAATTTCGTTCGAATACTTAGCTTTACGCTTTCAAATATTTCGTCAAAATTATTTTATTAGTTGGACTAATATAATGTTATTTTTCTTGTAACAGTTGGACTGTACCCTACATTGTTAATTGGATAATTAGATTATCGCAATTAAAATGACCGGAAAGAATAGTGTCCGTGACATAATCATGGGAGACAATTTCTTCAACGGGACTAACTTCTCCGATTGGGAACTCAATCTAAGGATAGTCCTTGGATCTAAGAGGCTTCTATATACTATAGAGAGACCTCTTGGGCCTAAGCCCAGTTCTGATCAGTTGCTCGAGCTAGATCTTTGGAAGACACATAGTGACGACAACGCGACTGCTCAGTCAATTATGCTTGCAGCTATGACTCAGCAATTTCGTCAACAAAATAAGGGATTGGATCCCTATAACATTTTAGCGAAGTTGCATGATCTACACCGATCTAACTTTAGGTCGCAAATATATGAGTTACAGAAGAAGCTCTTCCGTGCTCGGATGTCGGAGGGTACGTCTGTTGAACATCACGTGACACAGATGATTGCCGATATAGAGCAGCTTGGACAAATGAGGATTGTCTTTGAGATAGAGACCTCTATAGATTTGATCTTGCAGTCTCTCCCCGACACTTGGAGTGGGTTCATCATGAACTACAACATGTTGAACCAAGAGCAGACTCTTGGAGAGCTGATGTCCATGCTGCGAGAGGCAGAGAAGGAGCTTCAAAAGGGCAAAAGGCTCGAGGCGCACTTTGCTTCGACATCTCATCACCGAGGGCTGGGCCCAAGGCGACTGTAGGTGTGAAAAAGAAAAAGCATAAGAAGAAGGGCAATGGTAAGGCGTCAAAGGCTTCTGGGAAGCCGAATGACAAGTCTCATGATGTTTGCCTCCAGAGCGGGAAGCGGGGTCATTGGAAACGTGACTGCCGCGAGTACAAGGCGCTCTAGAAGGAGATAAAGGCGGGCAAGGCACCGGCCTCAGGTATGTTTGTTATAGAAATAAACATGACTACTTCTAGTTTTAAAAATTGGATTTTTGATTCTGGTTGTGGTACTCACATTTGTACTGATGTGCAGGATCTGCGGATTAGCAGGAAACTGGCGTCAGGGGAGATTGATCTGCGTGTTGGAAATGGGACATCTGTTACCGTTTTGGCCGTGGGCACTTTTGTTTTGGAATTGCCCTCGGGGCATGTACTTGAACTTTTGGACTGTTATTATGTACCTAGTTTGACTAGGAATATTATTTCTGTATCTATGTTAACCCAATGTGGGTATACTTTTGTATTTCGAAACACTGGGTGTTTTATGTATAAAAACGATATAGAAATTTTCACTGCTATTGTAAATAATGGTCTTTATATTTTGAATATAATTCAATCTCAACAAAGTTCTGTAACAAACAAAAGACTTAAAGTAAGTCATAAAGATGAAACTTATATGTGGCATTGTCGTCTGGGACACATAAACAAGACTCGCATATCCACACTTTCGAAGAGTGGGTACTTGGACGGATTTGATCCAAATTCATATGACGTCTACGAATCTTGCTTATTAGGCAAAATGCCTAAGTCACCTTTTAGCGGTAAAGGTGTGCGTGCCACCGAACTGTTAGCCCTTGTTCATAGTGACGTTTGTGGGCCCATGTCTAGCCAGGCTAGAGGTGGATATGAATACTTCGTAACCTTTATGGATGATGCATCGCGTTATGGTTATGTGTATCTTATGAGACACAAGTCGGAAACTTTTGAGAAATTCAAAGAGTTTCGACACGAAGTTGAAAAACAGACCGACAAGAGTATTAAGACATTACGGTCGGACCGTGGTGGCGAATACTTGAGCAATGAGTTTCTTGACTACTTGAAAGAATATGATATTCTTTCACAGTGGACTCCTCCTGGAACACCGCAATTAAACGGTGTGTCCGAACGGAGAAACCGAACTTTATTAGACATGGTGAGGTCTATGATGAGTCGCAATGAGCTACCTATTTCCTTATGGGGACATGCATTAAACAGTGTAATTCTTATTTTGAATAAGGTTCTGTCAAAGTCTGTTCATCAGACTCCGTATGAGATATGGACAGGAAATAAACCGGGTTTCTCATTCCTGAAGATTTGGGGATGTTGAGCATACATCAAACATTTGGAAGGTACCAAACTTGAACCCAAATCGGATTAATGCCTATTCGTAGAATATCATAGGGAAACCAAGGGATATTACTTCTATCACCCACAAGAGAACAAAGTATTTGTTGCTCTACATGCGATTTTCCTTGAGAAGGAATTCCTAAATGCAGTGGTTAGTGGGAGGAAAGTAGAACTCGATGAAATTCGGAGTGATACTCTTCCTGGCATAGAATCCTCAACGGAACATGAATAGTTCATCAGGGATGAAGCTATTCCACAATCTTAGATTACATAAGGACCGCGTAGGTCGGAGAGAGTCAGGAAACAACCTAGAGGTATGGGTTTCTGATCTCACCTCATGTAGATATTAATCTCATTGAGGATAACAAACCGGCTACGTATGAGGAAGCGATACAAGATATCGATTCCGCTTTATGGCAAGAAGCCATGAAGTCCGAAATGGATTCCATGTACACCAACCAAGTTTGGACACTGGTTGATGCACCATAGACGTAAAGCCTATTGGATGCAAATGGTTCTTCAAGAAGAAGACCGACATGGATGGCAACGTACAAACGTACAAAGCTAGGCTTGTAGCGAAGGGGTATCGTCAACGACATGGTGTCGATTACGATGAAACTTTCTCACCCGTTGCCATGATTAAATCCATTCGGATAATGCTTGCGATAGCTGCATATTTCGATTACGAGATATGGCAGATGGACGTCAAAACCTCTTTCCTTAACAGAAACCTTTTGGAGGATGTTTATATGCAACAGCTTGACGGTTTTGTCGTGCCAAAACTTGCAAACAAGGTTTGTAAGTTAAATCGATCCATTTATAGATTGAAGCAAGCGTCGCATTCTTGGAACCAACGCTTTGATGAGATCATAAAAGAATATGATTTCGTTCAAAGCGAAGATGATCCTTGTGTATATAAGAAAGTTAGTGGGAGAGCACTCACCTTCATTGTCCTTTACGTTGATGATGTATTGCTTATTGGCAATGACATTCCCATGTTAACGTCAGTGAAAGCTTGGATTTCATTGAAATTCTCCATGAAAGATCTGGGAGAAGCAGCCTTTATTCTGGGAAAAAAGATCTACCGAGATAGATCTAGAAAACTGCTTGGACTCTCCCATAGTACGTACATTGACAAAGCGTTGAAGAGATTCAACATGGATCAGTCCAAGAGGGGACTGTTGCCACTGTCACATGGCGTCATTGTAGGCACTGCATTTTTGCATGTAAGTCCATATGATGAGTCTCATTTGGAGACACTACCTTTTAAAGTCGAGGAAGTCGCGGAAAACGGACGTCGGAAGGGAATCAATATTTTTGTTAGATTTTATTTTCTTGTTTAGCTTCGGGCTCGCTTGTTGAACCTCCGTTTTAAAGCACCTTAGCCCAAAACCCTTGAAATATACATCAAGCCCATTTCACCCAAGCCCAATCCAAAATAATTAAACCATTTAAAAAATATGTAACAAACTAAATTCAAAACCAATTAATTGAAATGAAATTAAAATTAAATCCAATTAAATTGAAATCTTAATTAAATTAAATTCACAAATTTAAAATCCAATTAAAATCCAATTAAATTAAATTCCAAAATTAAAAAAAAATCTCTTCCTATTTAAATAAATCACCTACCAATTTAAAGAAATTCCCACCAAAAAAATAAATATCCTTGCCTAAACTAATTAAATCAAATACCACACATGCCTTATTTACTTGATCTCTTTCCTTAAAATCCATGCAAACCCTAGCTTGTCACTATAAAAATAACACAAACTTCAACCCTTGCTCTGGCTCTCATTCAAAAAAAAAAAAACTAAAACTAAAAATAAACCCTAAAGACTCTCAAGGCTTCGCTCTCTCTTCACCCTCTCGTACAAACCAAAAATTTCCACACTTCACAAACCTTCAACGCCACACTGCCCACAAACCCTAAAGGCACTCCTCACGACTAACCGAATAAACAAAACACCAAATCCTCAAGCATAGTCCGAACCCTAACCTCATCTCTCCTCTCACTCTCGTTCATGGCAATGACCATTAAGCCAATTACCCACTGACCGAAGATTCAATAACAAACCCTCCCTCTGCCCCACGAACAAGCCACAACTCACTGCCACGACCCTTCATTCACGCACTGCCAAGTAAAAAACCAGCAACCTCACGCCTCTTCAACAATAACAGCCCACACCTTCAATAAACAAAGCCCGCCTATACACCACTCATAGCCAACTTCACGTAGCCTGCCTTCATCACGTATGCTACACTAAAAGCCTCCCTCAAAGCAACACAATACGCATATAACACACCTCTTTCACTACCAAAACCACTCACTGTCCAGCAGCCCCATACAGCCCCATGATCATCGCAAAATCACCCTAAAACAGCAACCCCTAACCCCTTTAAAAACCATAAAAATAGCCCTTGATACAGCAAAAATAGTGACCAAAAAACAGCAACAAAACAGCAGTAAAACAGAGTCAAAATAGTAGCCCGAACAGCAAAACAGTGAGAAAAGACGTGAACCAGTGAACCAGAAAAGTTACGGAGCTTTAGCCATTCCGATCACCGTGTAACGCGAGTGCGAAAGTCGACATAAAAGATTAGACCTGAGGGCATTTTTCTCATTTATTTTTATCTATGTCTTAATTGTTTACTGAATTTCATTTGCATGAATATTGTGGAATGATGTGTGTTGTGGCCCTTGAATAAAATGGAAAATGTGTCACCTCTTGTGGTATATAGGATGGAAACCCAGACATAAATTCCGTAGCCGAATCCGAATGGACGGTAGTGCGGTCTGTACTTGGGATACAACTTCACGTACCACTTGAGTAAACGGCGCATATTTTGTTTTATGTTATCTTGATTCATTTACTATCTGCTATTTAATTTCTGCATGTTATTTGTTTGTGTAATGATGAGATAAAGCGCATGGGCTTAGTAAGTTGGATTAAATGTCCTCCATTTCGAGGGGTTAAAATCCTTTTCCACGATGCTTTGTCGCGCTGGATGGTGTATATTCGGTTGAATGTAAGATGTGTTCAATCGGTATACAAAGTCCGATATTGTGTCTTTATTTTTTATATGCATTATGTTTTAGCGCATGGGCTTAGTAAGTTGGATTAAAGGTCCTCCATTTCGAGGGGTAAAATCCTTTACCATGATGCTTTACCGCGCCGGATGATGTATATTCGGTTGAATGTATGATGTGTTCAATCGGGTAAACAAAGTCCGATATTGTTGTCTTTATTTTTTATATGCATTATGTTATTAGCGCATGGGCTTAGTAATTTGGATTAAAGGTCCTCCTGTTGTAGTTTAATCATGTCCACAAGATCACAAACAATGCATAAAATCAACATATGAACACATCAAAGGAGGTGGCGGAATCAACTCACATTGAATTTCGGTTTTGATGTTTGAAGAGCAAGGTGCGATTTTTGCTCCCTTCAAGTCACGGCAATGGCTTCCAAATGCAGTGGGGCTGTGCGGTTTTGATCATCTTGGCTTCCTCCATGTTCGGCCATGTGAGACCACCATTGAAGCTCAAAGCTTCAAGCTTCCTAACTCAAGAAGAAGCTTCCCTATCACCTATGTATGCTCAAGGTGTGCTAGCACTTCTGTTTTGCAACAAAAACATCTTCCAATTGCTTCTCTTTTGCGTCGGCAGTGACCAAAATGGAGAGAACAATTTTTTGCTCAAGCCGGTGTAAGGGAGAAGAGAAAATGAAGAGTTTTTGGCTCACTGTATTTTATGCCCAAAAATCGTGAAGACCAAAGCAAAAATGAGAGAGTGTCACGTGTAAAGTTGTCCCAAAATGTGAACAATAATGACCAAAGATTAGGCCATTCACGTGAACAATAATGACCAAAAATTAGGCCATTCACGTGAACAATAATGAAAGGTCCAAGAGAGAGAAAATGATTTATATATACTTATATCTTTATCCCATTTACCAAGTAAATGAATAAAATATTATACAAAAGTCCTATCAACTTTCCAACAATCATTTTTCTATATTCACATCATGTCACTTTAATAAAGTGACAACATGTCATATCACATCACTCAAAGTGACAAGTGATTTGACAATTGATGTGACTTGCGTGTCGCGTTCGAATTCGAAATGCGAACGCGCTCGCAATCACTCTCGGGCTCGGGTTCGCTAATTCCAAATTAACGAATTTTCCGTCGCGTCGTAATTAAATGATTACGCCTAGCGAATTCACTATTCACGTCGCTAACGAATTAATTCTAAATTAATTCGTTCGCCCGAATTAAAATCTAATTTTAATTCCGCGTCGAAATCCAATTTCGATTAATATATCGAATATATTAATTTATCGATTAATTCCAAATTAATCGTTCTCTCTCTTTAATTAATATTTTATCCCAGATAAAATATCTCCGCAATTAATCCCAGATTATTTTCTCTCTCATCGAATTAATCCCAGATTAATTCTATCTCTCCGAATTAATCCCAGATTAATTCTATCTCTCTCTTCTAATTAATCCCAGATTAATCAAAGTGCGAGTCATACGTCATCGGTGAATCTTCAGGAAGCGACCCATGAGATCTCCGGATATGTTGGCAGTAAATACGATCGTCGGACTGTCCGAACACGTAAGTACCTCGTACTACGTTTATATCGATTTACAAGACAAGGTTGGCTTCTAGCAAAGCGCCATGCCTACCCAATTCTCCAGAAATATTCTTACAGGAATATATAGATCTGTATCAAGCGTAGTATACCGTAGTATTGTGTATATCGGCCCAGTATCGGATAATCACGTGCTAGGGCTGGGGCTGGATAAGTGTCTGCCCCGTCCGAAACACATGTCGGATGTCTGGTAACATAGTCTCTATAATCGGATATACATGACCTGGTCACAATATCCCGATTGGTTGCGCAACACTCAAGAGCACTAGTACCGTATCCTGCGTGACATCATCTCCAAATGACTGAAGTGATACTTCCGTCTTGACATCACACCCAATACACTACGACTCTCTGATAAACCCAGAAATGGTGTACACAGAACCGGTTAAAGCCCCCTACCACCAAGACCAAAGTTTATCGATTATCGTAAGTATTAGCGATGCAAGTCTCAGGTTAAGACTATACACACCTACCTCGATTTCGGCCTCCCATAGACACATAGTCATAATACCAATGGGATTCCGAGGGGTCTATCCAGAGCGAAGCTGTTTCCCGTACCATCGGTGAAACACGACCTCCTATCGCACTTGCATAAGTATCCAATACTTATATATATGAGAACTATGCCGTTGTGCCCTCACAAACGCGCACAAGTGCAATACTAGCCTATTCCGCATTATCGATGTCCAGTCTCGATAATACTACGGCTAGGGATATTTAATGATTAAACCTTCGGGGACTGATACTGTCTCATATCATTCTCAGTCCAGGTACTAATCATAGGGACCTCTCTTCATTTATATATCTATGGTGATCTAATCACAAATGATGAGAGTGCAATTTCCTTGTCACATAGTTAATTTGCTACAACAACACAATGATCTGTGCAAATAGTGACGCTATGGGTCATTTTGTCCAACAATCTCCCACTTGGCACATAGCCAGTCACTCAAGTGTCCACACCTGAACTATGTACGGTTCGCTCAAATTGCTGAGGAAAGGTTTCGTCAGCGGATTTGCTTAATTATCGTCTGACGCGATTTACACGATCATCACATCGCCACGATGTATGATCCGAACGAATCAGATGATATAGAAGTATATATCTGGATCGTCGATGAGACCTTTAATTCTTTAGCCTGTGCTGACGCCTAGCTCAGCTGCTAACAGAACTATATCTAATCTAATTAGATTTATTATCGATCCAAATGGCTTCTATTGCTGCCTCAGCTGCAGCAATAATCCGCATTTGTTGTTAATTCGGCAACAGTTATCTTGCTCGGAAGATTTCCAGCTCACTGTCCCAGTGTTCAATTTTATAGTACCGTAGTATTTACCGGTTTGGAAACTTGCAGCAGTGATCCCAGTCACTTCAAGTTCTCCATCTCCATAGTTTAAGACAACATCTTTAGTTCTCTCAGATACTAACAGATGTTCTTAATCTTCAATCCAGTGACTATCACTTGGATTGACCCGATTGTGACTCCATATGCTCAAAGCGTATGAGACACCAATACAAGTACATTTTAAATGTACAATTTCCCAGAGAGTGTTACCAACTCCAAATCTAGCCCAGTAGATCTTTATTCCTTGAATAAAGGTTGTTACTCCCCAGAATTCTACGGAGAATTTCTTATGAAAGAATATCTATGAAAGCCAAGCTTTCATCTATGGGAATTTCATCGTCAGTGCCCTCTCCCACTAACCTCCTTATATACACAAGAATTATTTCGTTTTGAGTCAAATCATAAATTATTTTGATTATTTCAAAACGTCAGTTCCAAGAACCTCATGCTTGCTTCAATCCAAACATGGATCGAATAACCGGTAAACCTTGTTTGTCGGTTATACAAAATCGTCAGGATGTTGAAAGCATCCTCCAAAAGGTTTCCTTTTCAGGAAAGCGATTTTGATCTGCAACTGACATATTTCATAAATGAAATATACAGTTATCAACAAGCATCTTCAAAATGGATTTACCATGGCAACAGGTAAAAGGTTGAACCGTTATTAACATAATGTTGATAACGATACCTTTCCGTCAAAAGCCCTGCTTTGTACGTTGGTATGTTGCCTTCCATGTATGTCTTCCTTGAAGACGTTTAATGTACCATAGGCACAATGCCTCGTGGTACAACAACTAGTATCCAAAATAGTTGTTAAACATGGAATCCATTTTCGACTCATGGCACTTTGCCATAATAGGGAGTCGATACCTTGTATCACTACCTCATACGTAATCAGTTGGTGTACCTTAAAAGATTAATCATCTTTATGAGGTGAGATCAGAAACCCATACCCCAGGTTGTTTTCTGACTCTCTCTGATCTACGCGGTTTCTTGTGTATTTTAAGATTAATGATATAGATTCATCATTGATGAACTATTTGTGTTCCATTAAGGACTTCGTGCTTTGAATAGTATTACTTCGATTTTCATCGAGTATCACTATCCTCCCACTGACCACTGCATATCGGTATTCCTCTCAGGAAAACCGCATGGTGAGCAACAATCACATTGTTCTCATGTGGGATTTATAAGTACTATACTTATGGTTTCCCTTAGGATAACCTATATTGGCACTAATCCAATTTGGGTTCTTAGTTTGGTATCATCCAAACTTTATGCCTGGCATACCCAAATTATCAGGAATGAGAAACCTCGTTTCTTTCCTGTTCATATCCTATATGATATCTGTCAAACAGATTTACATGGAACCTTATTCTAAATAAGTTTTGCACTGTTAATACATATCCTGTTGAAGGAAACAGTAGCTCAGAGCGACTCGCGAAAAACCTAGTCATGTCCAACAAAACTTGGTTTTTAGTTCTGACACACCATCAATTGACGTGTCTCGGGAGGAGTCCTCATATGAAAGAATACTGTACTCTTTCATGTACGTATGAAACTTACTGCTTAAGTATTACCAATACGGTCTTACCGTAGCGGCATAATACTACAGCCGATCTGTTTGTATACTTCGTGTCGAAACTCAAAGTTTCGTATTGTGTTCTTCAAAAGAAACACATAACCATAACGTGATGCCACATCCGTAAGGTCACGAAAATCATGTTCACATCTAGCCAAGCTAGATATGGGCCCACTTACTTCACCATGAATAGGGCTTACAGATCGGTGGCCTTTTCACTATTACCCAGTAAATAGTATTTTAGGTACTTTACCTAGTAAACTAGAATCGTAGACCTTATTTGATTAGTCAAATCAGTCCTAGTACCCACTCTTCAAAAGTGTGGATATACGAGTCTAGTTTATGTGTCTCAGACAACAATGCCACAAATAAGTCTCTATTGATCAAATCAATATGAGCTATTTATTTGTCATTTTATATGTTTGAGATTTTATTTATATTCAAAATATAAATTCTGTTATTCACATCTAATGTGTTTATCTCGGTATCATATATATTTTATGTACCACACTAAGTATTTAAAATTTAATTTCAATACTAGTAGTGAACATAACTTAGACAAATATATTTAAAGTCAGAGCCTCCCCCTTTCTTTAATTCCTTCGTGTCTCCCATATCCAAATGGTAGTCACTTTGGGATATGTCAATTATCCTTTTCAATATTTCACAAACCTTTGGCCAAGCCTTGGGTTTCGGAATATCGAAACGATGTGCACCTCGTGCAACATGCCCAATTGCAAACTTTGACTTTTCTCCACTAGAATAGTCAATTAATTCTCCAAGAATTATTAATTGCAATTTTAATACTTTTAAATCTAAAGATAGATTTATTATAAGTATATTAATTAAGCATTAAAGTCATCATCACATAAATCTTCCAAAGATTTTATGCTCTACTATTTGCTTAATTTTGGGCGTAACGTATAATAAGTTATTTTATCAAATAAAGTAACCTATTATTTATTCCCAATTTGAAAATTAAATCATTTAAAATATTTTAATCCCAGATTATATTTTAAATATCCAACTTTTCAATTTCTTATCTTGATTACAATAGTCCAACTATTTAATCAACGATTAGTGGTACTTTATATATTATAATGATTATAATAGTCCAACTATATAATCAAATATAATCCAAATTAATTAACCTCAATTACATTGATTACTATAATCCAATATAAAATCAACTGTAAACTGAAATTAATTAATTCAAATATATTGATTAATATAATCCAATTATATATAATCAAGTATAATACAGTCCAACTGTTTATTAAAACAACAATTTAAATATTAGTCTAACTAATATTTAATCTAATGACGAAATAAAATAAAATGAGCGTGTTTAGCGAGTATTCGAACGAATGTTGCAAATTCAATACTTGCCTCCCACTATTTTCGTCGAGCCTCTAACCCTCTGTCGAGTACTCGGGAAACCGTGTTTCCTAGTGGGCTAGGATCCCGTTAAATATCACACAATCTTGACTTTGGCCAACAAATTGTATGATAATTAACCAGGTAGATCTCGAAGATCAATTGGATCTCATCCAACTCCTAGATCCAGTAGGTGGACATCCAAGTCCCAAACATATATCTTATATATGCCTATACATCGAATGTATACCCTAACCTTTTCCTCTGAATCAACTAGGCCTTGGCTTTGGCACAACAAACCTAATGATCCAGTCAAGCGCGGACCCATTGACATGGAAGCTTCGTAATCAATGTCAATGGACAAGAAGTGGTCTTGACTTTGGCCAACAAACCACAACTTGGACACGACACCGATATGGAACAAAGCCTCGTGATTAAAACACATCTTTGATGGACAAGGGCTTGACTTTGGCAATAAAACAACCTGCCAATCTCGGATCTTGAGTAAGAATCACTCAATGGAAGGAAAAACGCATGATATTTAACGAGGGTTTTTTGCGTGCAAATTGGCTACCAATTTAATTATCTTTGTTAAGGTCTCATCATCATACACCCTTAAGCATGCATTCTAAACACATAATAAAGCGAGTATGAAATAAAATAATAATGATATGCGGATGGATATTTTACATTGATCCTAGATCAAATCTCTCACTTTCTCTCTCCCGCTAGCACTTGTATTACTTCTACCCGTTACACTACACTTCTAAAGAAACCTCTTTTACATGGAGGGGAATAGGTGAGAAGAGAATACAAAGAAATAGGAGATAAGGCTGGACACGCAGGTCCAATTTAATAAATCAAATTTATTACAATTTCCAAAATCGCCCAACCCGACTAATATCCATCCGATATACATTATTCAAACATCACAACCATGTATTCATACAAGCATGTTATCAATCAATCAATCAAATTAATTAATCTTGATTATTAGTGATCATCCAATGTTCAAACAAAGATTTGATTTTTGTTCGAGTCAAACTCGTATTGCAAACACGTACTCAAAGTACAATTTCTACGAATTAAATTAATTACATAATTAAATCCAATTTAATACGTATTTAATTCTAATTCATTATTTAATTCTAAATTAAATATTACACTTTTATTAACGAACCTTTACGACTTAAATTCCAAATTTAATCGCAACGGGCCTCAAACCCCGATTAACATCTAATGTTTTATTTAATTAAAGTCCAATAGGCTTTTAATTAATTTCTAAGGCGTGGACTTTTGGTCAACTCGGGTCAAACCGAACAACCAAAATCCAATCCGGGAGTTACCCCATAAGCCTTTAAATTAATTTTGGCCCATTAGGCCCAATTAAATAATTAAGGTTCATTAAGTCATAATTGGACCTTTTGGATTCGGTTTTGGGCCTAATTGGATCCAACCAATTTTGCCTAAACCCAACTTTGTTACAACAAAGCCCAAAAGCCCAATTACAACCCAACAAGCCCAATTTCCAAAATCAAGCCCAAATTAATTAACTTATAAAATTCCAAATTTCACAATTAATTAACCTAAGTGTAATACACAATCAATTACCCAATTAAAATTTCTCAAATATCAATTAGCCTAATTAATCATGCACTTTAACAACCAAATAGTGTCCAACACAATTCAATCAAAATCAAACCAAATTAACATGCTTTCAAGTCTCGGCAATTAGGGGTTTTTCAATTCGATTCGGTTTCAATCCAATTGAGTCCACAATCATAATTTCCCAAATCAATTCAATTCATCCAATGAATTAAAACAACAAAATCACAAAGAATTTCATGTTCTTTAAAATCGGCCAAGCCACTTAAAAGGGAAAAATGTTCCAAATCAAAATTCAATCCAATTGAACTTCAAAACAACATTAACCAATTGTTTTAAGTCATCCAATGATCAAACAAAACAAAATTACCAAGACATTAGGGTTCTTCCAATTTTCGGCCAAGCCTCCAATTTGGGGAAAATTGAATCCAATCCAATTTCATGAAATTGATCACACACAATCTCAATTAAACATGTTCTAAGCATACTTAAACATCCAATTCAATTAAAACATGCTTAAACACATTTTGCCCAATTTCAAGTTTCAAATCCAACCTAAGAATTGGGGAAAATTGATCTAATCCAATTTTCTTGAAATTGATCATGCACAACTTCAATTCAACCTCATTCAAGCATAATGCATCAAACAATTCAACCAAATCATGCCTAAATCGAGTTTACCCAAATTAAAGTTTTGACAAAAATTAGCAAATTGGGGAAAATCAATCCAATGATTTTTTTGTCAAATTGATTACATATATCTCAAATTAGATCATATATAAGCATTCTTACACAATCAATTTGTCATAAGCAAGCCAAAATCAAAAAGCCCCAAATTACTCAAGAACCCTAATTTCGGATTTCATGCAACCAAAGCTCTAGATACCATTGTTGGAGTTTAATCATGTCCACAAGATCACAAACAATGCATAAAATCAACATATGAACACATCAAAGGAGGTGGCGGAATCAACTCACATTGAATTTCGGTTTTGATGTTTGAAGAGCAAGGTGCGATTTTTGCTCCCTTCAAGTCACGGCAATGGCTTCCAAATGCAGTGGGGCTGTGCGGTTTTGATCATCTTGGCTTCCTCCATGTTCGGCCATGTGAGACCACCATTGAAGCTCAAAGCTTCAAGCTTCCTAACTCAAAGAAGAAGCTTCCCTATCACCTATGTATGCTCAAGGTGTGCTAGCACTTCTGTTTTGCAACAAAAACATCTTCCAATTGCTTCTCTTTTGCGTCGGCAGTGACCAAAATGGAGAAGAAAGGGAGAAGAGAAAATGAAGAGTTTTTGGCTCACTGTATTTTTATGCCCAAAAATCGTGAAGACCAAAGCAAAAATGAGAGAGTGTCACGTGTAAAGTTGTCCCAAAATGTGAACAATAATGACAAAGATTAGGCCATTCACGTGAACAATAATGACCAAAAATTAGGCCATTCACGTGAACAATAATGAAAGGTCCAAGAGAGAGAAAATGATTTATATATACTTATATCTTTATCCCATTTACCAAGTAAATGAATAAAATTATATACAAAAGTCCTATCAACTTTCCAACAATCATTTTTCTATATTCACATCATGTCACTTTAATAAAGTGACAACATGTCATATCACATCACTCAAAGTGACAAGTGATTTGACAATTGATGTGACTTGCGTGTCGCGTTCGAATTCGAAATGCGAACGCGCTCGCAATCACTCTCGGGCTCGGGTTCGCTAATTCCAAATTAACGAATTTTCCGTCGCGTCGTAATTAAATGATTACGCCTAGCGAATTCACTATTCACGTCGCTAACGAATTAATTCTAAATTAATTCGTTCGCCCGAATTAAAATCTAATTTTAATTCCGCGTCGAAATCCAATTTCGATTAATATATCGAATATATTAATTTTATCGATTAATTCCAAATTAATCGTTCTCTCTCTTTAATTAATATTTTATCCCAGATAAAATATCTCCGCAATTAATCCCAGATTAATTTTCTCTCTCATCGAATTAATCCCAGATTAATTCTATCTCTCCGAATTAATCCCAGATTAATTCTATCTCTCTCTTCTAATTAATCCCAGATTAATCAAAGTGCGAGTCATACGTCATCGGTGAATCTTCAGGAAGCGACCCATGAGATCTCCGGATATGTTGGCAGTAAATACGATCGTCGGACTGTCCGAACACGTAAGTACCTCGTACTACGTTTATATCGATTTACAAGACAAGGTTGGCTTCTAGCAAAGCGCCATGCCTACCCAATTCTCCAGAAATATTCTTACAGGAATATATAGATCTGTATCAAGCGTAGTATACCGTAGTATTGTGTATATCGGCCCAGTATCGGATAATCACGTGCTAGGGCTGGGGCTGGATAAGTGTCTGCCCCGTCCGAAACACATGTCGGATGTCTGGTAACATAGTCTCTATAATCGGATATACATGACCTGGTCACAATATCCCGATTGGTTGCGCAACACTCAAGAGCACTAGTACCGTATCCTGCGTGACATCATCTCCAAATGACTGAAGTGATACTTCCGTCTTGACATCACACCCAATACACTACGACTCTCTGATAAACCCAGAAATGGTGTACACAGAACCGGTTAAAGCCCCCTACCACCAAGACCAAAGTTTATCGATTATCGTAAGTATTAGCGATGCAAGTCTCAGGTTAAGACTATACACACCTACCTCGATTTCGGCCTCCCATAGACACATAGTCATAATACCAATGGGATTCCGAGGGGTCTATCCAGAGCGAAGCTGTTTCCCGTACCATCGGTGAAACACGACCTCCTATCGCACTTGCATAAGTATCCAATACTTATATATATGAGAACTATGCCGTTGTGCCCTCACAAACGCGCACAAGTGCAATACTAGCCTATTCCGCATTATCGATGTCCAGTCTCGATAATACTACGGCTAGGGATATTTAATGATTAAACCTTCGGGGACTGATACTGTCTCATATCATTCTCAGTCCAGGTACTAATCATAGGGACCTCTCTTCATTTATATATCTATGGTGATCTAATCACAAATGATGAGAGTGCAATTTCCTTGTCACATAGTTAATTTGCTACAACAACACAATGATCTGTGCAAATAGTGACGCTATGGGTCATTTTGTCCAACACCTCCATGTCGAGGGGTTAAAATCCTTTACAACGATGCTTTGCAGCGTCGGATGATGTATATTCGGTTGAATGTAAGATGTGTTCAATCGGGTATACAAAGTCCGATATTGTTGTCATTTTTTTTTATATGCATTATGTTATTAGCGCATGGGCTTAGTAAGTTGGATTAAAGGTCCTCCATGTCGAGGGGTTAAAATCCTTTACCGCGATACTTTGCCACGCCGGATGACGTATATTCGGTTGAATGTAAGATGTGTTCAATCGGGTATACAAGGTCCGATATTGTTGACTTTATTTTTTATATGCATTATGTTATTAGCGCATTGCTTAGTAAGTTGGATTAAAGGTCCTCCATGTCGAGGGGTTAAAATCATTTACCACGATGCTTTGCCGCGCCATTTTAGCCCGTTATTATTTATTAGGTGCATCCATTCATCCGTTCACGTATGTGTCATGTTGTTTACTACATTTTTGAGGTCACTGCTGTAATCCCGTTCGAACGCGTTTTAGAACGCCGCACGAACGCATATTTTATGTCTCAGTTCGTTTGAATGCGTTTACGAACGCTAGTCGGACGCGAACCTTCTGTTTACCATTCGAACGCGATTACGAATGCCGCACTAACGCCCAAGGTAAACAGGCCCTCTTCCATCACATCTAATGCATGGTTACTCATTTTGTCATTTACCTTTTTGATTGTTCATGTTCTCGCAGTTAGTCATTTATTGTGTTCACAAAATCAGATGTTCGTTTCCATGATGCATGTTTACACGATAGTTATCTACTTATGCTTACACATTCATCCATTCAACATGTTAATGAAGTTATATGCTTGCTGTTATTCCGATTTGCTTTCATGCGTGATTTTACAATTATTACCTACTGGCATGCCTATGATCAAATGTAATATGCTTATGACATTGTATGCTTGTCGTATTTCAATTTATCTTTATGCATGCAAATTCATACATAGATTATATGTAAATAGGTTGTATGCAAATTTGGACATAGATTATATGCAAATAGGTTGTATGCAAATATGAAAATGTGTTACATGTGAACTTAGATATGAGCCTTGTACTTATGCATGCGAACTTAGGAGTAGATTATCCTTGGAAATACATGTTGCTTAGGCTTGGTTAAGTTATTGCACAAATCATTTCATTACAAGTGGCATAAGTAAGGGACCATTCCGAACCCAACGGTTTGAGGTCTTCCCTTGCGAGGGGTGAGTGCGGCCTTAAATCTTTGTCCCGGTTCACACCGGGTGGTGACTCCATTATTCTCCGGTTTAGTCCCCCGTGGGCTACTCCGTACTCCCAACTAGGCCGCGAGCCTAGAATAGCATGCGTCACCCAGTTTCTGTGTCCCACAATCTGGCGACTCCTCTGGGGATAGAGAATTAGCCCCGAAATAATGTCTTGTAATATTATGATTTGTGCTTTAAATTAACCATTCCTATAGTGGGTTGAAAGGGGTTTAATCAAAGGCACTTTTAAGACTAGGTAATGGTTTGGTGTCTTCATTCACTCACTACCTTTCTAGAAGGAAAAGCTGTGAAGGCACCTAGATAATCATCTACTCGTAGCCTACTGTGATGGACTAATTTGAAGGACTCGTTGTTTATTCCTGACACCAAGCGATAAGAGCTTAAGAGGCTTGGGTACTGAAGAGAGCCTCGCTCCACCCTCCCTCTGGGGAATCTACAACGGGAAGTCCATTTGACAGTCAGTCACACACCATAGCTCGTTGGCACGTACCTTAGTGTATAAAAAAGGTGCGCTCACTTGGTCACTCGAACCCTTGAGTGGGGATACCTAGTTGTGGGTAATCCTTCGCCAGTGAGAGCCTTTGTCTACACTCCCGCGAACCCACACGTAGACCGGTGTTGTATGACCTATAGCAACTATTTCCTTGTACTTATGGACCATCCTCATTTGGATGCAGTTGGACTTCTAGTCAGAAAGAGAACTTGTTGGGCCATTTAAACTGGGACGAGTTCGTATCCTATGATAAGTGGGCCAAAAGTTTCTAAAATGCTGATGGACCATCTTATGTTTGGGCCTCTCACCATTTGAAGTCGTTTAGCCATGTTATCCAAAGTGTAAACCTGTTGGGCCTTTTCAACTAGGACACGTTTGCACATCGCAATAGTATGATTAAATGCTTTAAAATGGTAATGGGCCGACTTATAGATTCCATGCATCGCACGCATTTCATGCATCTCATGCATACACGCATCATGTTAACCCCATGTGTCTTAAAAGACATCATAGATATTCGTTGGGTTAGAAAAAAAAAATGTCAAAAAGAGTTGAACAAACATAGATATCGGGAAAAGGAAACCAAGGAACAGAAAACTGTACGGCAAAGAAGAGAAGACCGAGCAGTTACCAAGGGAATTGGTGGATGACCTAACCCAATGGGATAGGAAACTCATTCATGCATACATGCATACACGTAACGTATTTTGCATTCCTTTTTGTGGTTGTTTTCTTTGTATTCAAAGGTTTCAACAAAGAAAAAGGGAAAGCATCAAATGCAAGACAACCGGAAGCAGCAACAATACAGTGTTAGCAGTTTTCAGGAATGAATCACGGGGCGAGGCCCATATCAGTACCAGTCTGGGGGCGAGGTGTAGGGGTTTTTAGGGGGTGAATCCGGTAACGCAGCGGAAGCGGTGAAAATCCGATTTTCAGATTTCAAAAATTTTTCTCGGATTAATTAAATAAACATATTTATTTAACATTCCAATAATCAAATTATGAAAATAATTCAATAAAACATTTTAAGGTGAATTTACCGAAATACCCTTGCTTTGTATTTTTGTCCATTTTAGTCCGAAATTGATCTAATCAATTTTGAATGATTCTAAATCATTTCTAAGATGAACTTATGGTGTTCAAAACATCAAAACACCAAAGCAACCAAAATCCCCAATTTTCCCTCACAAGGCCGAGAGCCTCCTTTAGGTTCCATTTTGTGCATTTTGCACTTTCATGCTTCAAGACACATCCAAATGATATCCAATCAACATGAAACTTTATATGCATCATATACACACATAAATACACAACATATATGAAAACCCCCAAATTTGGAATTAGTCATGAACCCTAATTTTTCAATTTTCACAAATTGGACAAATTAGACCAAATACATTAAATCAATTACTTCAATCATCATTCTTCCATCCAATCCAAGTCTCAACACAATGAAACAACTCAAGATCAAATCTAGGTCATTTAAGAGTGGGTCAATAACTCTAGATTAGCAACATGGTTTCAAAAACCTTAAAAGAATGATTATAACTACAATAGTTACAAGCTTTCTTCATCACACATGCTCAACACTTTCAACCAAATTTACAACATCAAAAACACAAGAAATAATGAAAAGAATAACTTAAGAACATCACAAGATGTTGCCTAGATCCTAAGGAACAAATTTCTTTTCTAATAGTAAGTTTGAAAAACTTACAAAATCCAAGCTTTTCTTTAAGTTTTTCCTTTTCTCCTTCACTTGCTTTCTTTGTTTTCTTTAATGGTGTTTCTTGTAAAGTGTATTAGGTTATCAAATGAAGATGAAATGAAAACAATATATACTTGTAATAAAAAACCCTTGGCCGAAATTACAAGCATTCATTTGGCAATTTTTCATTTCAATTTCATTTAACTAAAGTTTGGTCAACTTGATTAAATATCTAAAAATACTTTATTAGATATTTAAAACTTGGTCAACAAAGCAACATAATCATTTACTTAAATATCCTAATGTAAGATATTTATATTTTAATTAATTTAATCATTTAACAATTAAATAATTAATTAATTAATCAAATACAAATATATTAAATATATGTATAATATTTACATTAAATATTAAAAATATATATTCATTTAGGATATAAGTCAAATAACTCATTTTGACTATTAATTAATGTGTATTTAAATTAATCAAGTATTAAAAGTAAATACACAATAATTAGGCAAATGACTATCTAGTCCCTTTAGCACGTATCTTGCGTTTAACCTTTAAACGACTTTATAAATAATCAATATTATTTATTAATGTTGCTCTAGTGCTCTACGAGTATGTTTCATTATTGAGACTCTCTAGATTCAGGTATATCCGTCACGAAATCTAATTTCGTGTCCATAATCTATCCACCCGTAGATTATGACGATCACGGATAATCTCGCTGAACCATACAGGTCGAGGTCATGGCAAATGTATAATTCCTCCGTCACAGGTATCCGGATAAATCCCATGGTTTTATCTGATTGCTAATCATATGGACTACCTATGCTCTGATACACCGAACTGACGGATCCTATCTTGATACACATAGGACACCCTGAGGATCTGTCTACACCCAACGAACAAGCGGAGGTCTGATCTAAATAGATCGGTGACGTGACTGCCATCTAAGTGTAGAAGATGTCTCATGTGCCCACAATGGCATCTCAAGTCTAAGAATCACAAGTGCTGCTCAACCCAAGAAGATTCTTATTGACGCTGGTGTACCATCCATTAAGAATCTTTGGTGAGTCGTTCAGGGTTTATCCGCTATAAACACCTACACGTCTATACTAGTCTCCAAGACTTATGGTTCATTGAGAAACTATTGGAATCATATATTCCAGTATACGACATGTACCGGTCTCAACGGGTTTACTATACTGACCAAGTAGTGTAAACCTTGACCAGGAACTGTCTGAGAATGACAACGTCATGATACTTCTCAATGTCCGTTGCGACGCTTTTGCAACTGTATCATGACTAATTTCTAGGGTCATTACGTCTTTACCATATAGAAAGATAGATTATATTATAGAAACTGCATATATTATTCATAATAATAATGTTTTACAGAAGTATTTAACAGAAATACAACCGGGAATTGGCGCTCTGAGCACCAACCCCAACAAAATCTCCCACTTGCTCTAGTGCCAATATTGATTGTATCTAATACCCATCGACTCCACGTGTTTATCAAACAGCTTCGGAGGTTTGGCCTTCGTCAGCGGGTCTACTACTTATCTTCACTCGGTACCTTGCACACGACAATATCCCCTCGCGACACGATCTCTCGAATGATGTGGTACTTGCGTTCCACATGCTTCGACTTCTGATGCGCCCTCGGTCCTTTGCTTGCGCAATGGCTCCAGTATTATCACAGTATAACGGAATCGCATTCTCGATACTTGGGACAACTCCCAATTCTGTGATAAAGTTCTTATCCACACAGCCTCTTTTGCAGCTTCAGAAGCTGCAATATATTCCGCCTCAGTAGTGGAATCAGCTGTCGATCCCTGTTTGGAACTCTTCCAACAAACTGCACCTCCGTTAAGGGTAAAGACAAATCCAGATGTAGACTTTCTATCATCGGGATCCGATTGGAAATCCGAGTCTGTATACCCATTAACCTGCAGTTCGTTTCCTCCATAAACTATTAACTTATCCTTAGTACCTTTAAGATACTTTAGGATATGTTTAATGGCCATCCAATGGTCATTACCTGGATTGGACTGATATCGACTAGTTACGCTAACAGCGAAACTGATATCAGGCCTCGTACATAACATGGCATACATTATGCTACCCAAACATGAATCATAAGGTTGGTTAGACATTCTAACCTTCTCATCTTCTGTTTGTGGACACATCTTCTTGGAAAGATGAATCCCATGTCTGAACGGTATGTTTGTTGTCTTACAGTTACCAAAGCTATACCGTTCCAAGATCTTATCTACGTACGTTGATTGGGATAACCCAATCAGCCTCATTTGTCTATCTCCATAGAGTTTTATCCCTAAAACATAGGAAGCTTCTCCCAGATCCTTCATGGAGAAATTCTTACAGAGGTACGCTTTCACGCTTTGCAGTATACCTAAATCATTCCCAATGATTAGGATGTCATCAACATATAGGACTAAAAATACGACCATGCTCCCACTGGCCTTCTGATACACACAGGATTCTTCCGAATTCTTGAGAAAATCAGACGATCTAATAATCTCATCGAATCGAAGATTCCAACTTCGTGAAGCTTGTTTAAGTCCATAAATGGACTTATTAAGCTTACATACCATACCCAAGGTTTCGCTGGACGTGAAACCTTCCGGCTGTTCCATATAGATTTCTTCATCAAGAAATCCATTTAGAAAAGCCGTTTTGACGTCCATTTGCCAAATCTCGTAGTCATGATACGCAGCTATAGAAAGCAAAATCTGGATAGACTTAAGCATTGCTACCGGTGAAAAAGTTTCATCGTAGTCGACGCCAGGTCGCTGCGTGTAACCTTTTGCTACCAGTCGGGCCTTGTAAGTTTCAAACTTACCGTCAGGCCCTCGCTCTTTTGTAAACCCATTTACAACCGATAGGAACAATTCCTTCGGGAAGCGGAATCAAGTCCCAAACTTGATTTTCATGCATTGAGTCTATCTCGGATTTCATGGCACTTTGCCATTTCACGGAGTCGATGTCCAACATCGATTCTCTATAGGTGAAAGGATCTGTCTCTTCAACTAAGAGAACATCCAGACTCTTTTCTTGTATAAATACAAGCGTTCAGGAGGTCTAGATACCCTTCCGACCTACGGAGTGTGTGTGTTGAAGGTCCTTCATCTACTTGAACTTCAGGTTCCTCCGTTGGCTCGTTGTTTTCAGGTTGGACTTCATCAAGCTCAACCTGTCTATGATTACCACCTTCTGACAAAAATTCTACTTCTAGAAATTTTGCGAAGCGAGCTACGAACACATTTCGATGCTCGGTATCATAGAACATATATCCTCTCGTATTCGAAGGATATCCAACAAACCTAAACTTTTGCCCTCGAGGCGAAAGCTTATCTTGCTGAGTCACCCTGACATAGGCAGGACAACCCCAAACCTTAATATAATTAAGATTTGGTCTCCTACCGAACCATATCTGATACGGTGTCGTAGGAATAGCCTTTGAAGGAATCTTATTCAAAAGATGTGCGGCTGTTAAGAGAGAGTAACCCCATAAGTAATAGGGCAAATCTGTGAAACTCAACATCGATCGGACCATATCCAATAAAGTCCGATTTCTCCTTTCAGATACATTATTGTGTTGTGGTGTACCTGGAGGAGTATATTAAGCGAGAATCCCATTCTCCTTCATATAATCCATGAACTCACCACTCATATATTCACCGCCTCGATCTGATCGAAGGCATTTAATATATTTACCAGTTTGTTTTTCTACTTCATTTCGGAACTCTTTGAACTTTTCAAAGGTTTCCGATTTATGTTGCATCAAATACACATAACCGTACCGTGATAAATCATCGGTAAAGGTAACGAAGTGAATGAAAACCACTTTGAGCAGTTTGACTTAGTGGACCACATACATCAGAATGTACGAGTTCCAGTAAGTTAATGGCGCGGTGTCCAACACCAGAAAATGGGGCTTTGGTCATCTTACCCTGAATACAAGATTCACAAGTTGGATAGGATTCAATGGTAAGATCTGATATCAAACTATTCCTAACCAATTGGGTAAGGCGTTTAACGCCAATGTGACCAAGTCTCATATGCCAAAGTTCAGTATTATTAATTACAGGTAAACTACGTTTATTAACTCCAGTATTTAATATATATTTTGAAGTTTGCAATGTATAATGACCATGCTGGTTTGGACAAAAAAGGATCTGAATATATTTTTATCATATAAATACAAAGAACTATTCTTAATATTAATACAAAAGCCTTCTGTATCTAATACAAAAAGTGATATAATATTAGCGACACATCCCGGTACAAAATGACAGTCATATAACAAAAGTGTCCCATTCGGCAATGAGATCTCGCATACTCCCACTGCAACTGCATCCAAAGAGTCTCCACTCCCGAACCGCAACTGCATCTCTCCAGGCTTCAGTTTCCTACTTTCCTTCAGCACCTGCAACGAATTGCAAATGTGAATGGGACAAGCAGAATCTAAAATCCAGCTGGATGTAACGGCTTCACAAGCCAAAGATAAATCAATAACTGGAAAAATAAAAGTACCTGATGTAGAAGCTCTGTCTCTCCTCACTTGGGCAATGTAATCAGGACAGTTCCTTTTCTAGTGCCCGACTTTGCCGCAGTGGTGGCATTTGTCTTCAGAAGCCCTTTTGGGCTTTGCAATCTTCGCCTGTTGTTGAGGACCAAAAGCCTTCTTCTTCTTCTTGCCTTTCTTGTTCTTTCCCTTAGACCATCCTTGGGAAGAAGCCGAAAGAGAAGTAGTTCTAGGAGGGCGAGTCGGTACTCCCTTCTTAAGGTCCTCTTCTGCTGTGAGCAACATCATATGTAGCTCCTGGTAGGTACAGACAGTCCCGTGCATGTTGAAGTACATCACGAACTGGCGAAATGAAGATGGTAGTGAACCAAGAATGACACTCCTACCGAGAATGTCATTCAAGATGAGATTATGTTGCCTCAATTGATCGATCAAATCGATCATCTGAAGAACATGTGGGCTGACACTCTGCCCCTCATCCAGACGCGCATGGAACAGTTCCATGGCGACTTTGTGAACAATCACTTGTTCCTGGTTCTCAAACGATTGTCTCAATTGCGTCATCATACTATAGGAATCTAGCATACCATAGTACTGTTGCTTGAGTTTCGGAGACAGTGAACTAAGGATGTATGATTTAACCCTTAAATCATCATCCTTCAAAGTTTCAAAAACTTGGCGTTCCTCCTCCGAAGCATCCTCACCCACTGCAAGGGGCAATGGACCCTCAAGAACATAACCCAGCTTTTCGGAATCGAGGACAATCCTCAAATCCAATTCCCAGTCTGCAAAGTTCTCAGCGCCTTTCAGTTTGTTCGCATCAAGCATACGTGCAAACTAATTTGTGGATTGTGCCGCCATCGCCAATCTATCATATAGATCACGAAAAACGGTTAGCAGAAATAAAGCAGTTTCATATAATATCAAAAGCATAAACTAGATCATGGATTTTTAATCTAATATGCCCCTCCCACTAAATCATGCAATACTGTAATCCCAAAATAGAATACAAATATTTAATAATTAAATTAAATACTAATAGTGAAAAGTGGATCCCGTGAATATATTTCGGCTCACAGCAGAGGCACGGCCTCGCTTTCGTATATTCATCAGGTAGACAACTCATTTGTCAATCATTCACTAATGACTCCTAAGTATCCGGTCCTGGCCGTTTCTCGTTGTCGCTGCGAAGGCAGGCCCACAAGGAGACGTACCAAGGTTAAACTCGTCAATGATAAACTCAAGTTACTTACGTAATCCTGACAGCTAGGGCACGTTCAGAATTCCGCTTTTACTTGAATTTACCTAGTATCTAATATACATCCGGTATAAATAAATCTTTATCGGCTACATCCTCACAGCAGAGGCACGGTCTCGGACGTAGTCACAAAGAATTATTCATAATCCGTATTGACAAGACGGACCATATAACATGCATTAAATACATAATTACATTCAAACCTTATTAATTAGGGATTTTCCGCTAAGTGTCATACACCCTAAATCTAACCAATTTAGATCCTAATAAGCATGCATAAAGTCAAGAAAACATGATTAAACATTGATTCAATGAAGGCTAATCATTTTAGGTGGCCTAGAATCAGACTCGCTCTGATACCATTTTGTAGGGGTTTTTAGGGGGTGAATCCGGTAACGCAGCGGAAGCGGTGAAAATCCGAATTTCAGATTTCAAAACTTTTTCTCGGATTAATTAAATAAACATATTTATTTAACATTCCAATAATCAAATTATGAAAATAAATTCAATAAAACATTTTTAGGTGAATTTACCGAAATACCCTTGCTTTGTATTTTTGTCCATTTTAGTCCGAAATTGATCTAATCATTTTGAATGATTCTAAATCATTTCTAAGATGAACTTATGATGTTCAAAACATCAAAACACCAAAGCAACCAAAATCCCCAATTTTCCCTCACAAGGCCGAGAGCCTCATTTAGGTTCCATTTTGTGCATTTTGCACTTTCATGCTTCAAGACACATCCAAATGATATCCAATCAACATGAAACTTTATATGCATCATATAAACACATAAATACACAACATATATGAAAACCCCCAAATTTGGAATTAGTCATGAACCCTGATTTTTCAATTTTCACAAATTGGACAAATTAGACCAAATACATTAAATCAATTACTTCAATCATCATTTTTCCATCCAATCCAAGTCTCAACACAATGAAACAACTCAAGATCAAATCTAGGTCATTTAAGAGTGGGTCAATAACTCTAGATTAGCAACATGGTTTCAAAAACCTTAAAAGAATGATTATAACTACAATAGTTACAAGCTTTCTTCATCACACATGCTCAACACTTTCAACCAAATTTCCATCATAAAAAACACAAGAAATAATGAAAAGAATAACTTAAGAACATCACAAGATGTTGCCTAGATCCTAAGGTGTTGAGTTTCAATCAAGTCCCAAGGATCACAAACATGCATAAAAACGAGTTGAATACACAAAGGAGTAAGGCGGAATTCATACTCACATTGATGGGTTTTGATGAAATGAAGAACAAGTTGCGTTTTTGATGCACATCAAGCTCGGCAGTAGCTTCCTCATGCAGTGGACTGCTCGGTTGGGGACTGGTTTGCCTCCTCCATGTTCGGCCATTGATGAACACCATGGAAGCTTCAAGCTTCAAGCTTTCCAAGCTCACAAATTCGTTTCCCTATTACCATAATATAACCCATGTGTGTGCTAGCACTACTCATCTTCAATTTGCTTCTCAAAATTTCAGTCTAACCAAAAGATTTTTAAGCAAAATCGGCTTGAAGCCGTGAAGGAGAGGAAGATGAAAAGAGAGGGAAAATGAGAAGACCGTGAGTGGTGAGTGAGAGAGAGAAAATGATTTTTGGTTTATATATTTATTTTGTTTTCCAAAAACAAAAAAAAATATATATAAATCATTTTTCATATATGTCAAAAGTTAAAAAGCAAAAGTCTATTAATGCTTTTCATCATTTCTACTTTTTACTTTAAGTCACATCACATCACTTTAATAAAGTGACATGTTGTCAAGTCACATCACTCAAAGTGACAATTGATTTGATGCATGATGTGACTAACGATTTGACGCTTGATGTGACTTGCGTGCCGCGCTCGAATTCGAAATGCGAATGCGCTCGCAATCACTCTCGGGCTCGGGTTCGCTAATTCCAAATTAATGAATTTTCCATCGCGTCGTAATTAAATGATTACGCCTAACGAAATCACTATTCACGTCGCTAACGAATTAATTCTAAATTAATTCGTTCGCCCGAATTAAAATCTAATTTTAATTCCTCGTCGAAATCCAATTTCTTATAATATATCAAATATATTATTTGATCGATTAATTCCAAATTAATCGTTCTCTCTCTTTAATTAATATTTTATCCCAGATAAAATATCTCCGCAATTAATCCCAGATTAATTTTCTCTCTCTTCTAATTAATCCCAGATTAATTAAGTGCGAGTTATACATCATCGGTGAATCTTCAGGAAGCGACCCATGAGATCTCCGGATATGTTGGCAGTAAATACGGTCGTCGGATTATCCGAACATGTAAGTACCTCGTACTACGTTTATACCGATTTACAAGACAAGGTTGGCTTCTAGCAAAGCGCCATGCCTACCCAATTCTCCAGAAATATTCTTACAGGAATATATAGATCTGTATCAAGCGTAGTATACCGTAGTATTGTGCATATCGGCCCAGTATCGGATAGTCACGGGCTAGGGCTGGGGCTGGATAAGTGTCTACCACGTCCGAAGCACATGTCGGATGTCTGGTAACTAGTCTCTATAATCGGATATGCATGACCTAGTCATAACATCCCGATGGTTGCGCAACACTTAAGAGCACTAGTACCGTATCCTGCGTGACATCATCTCCAATATGACTGAAGTGATACTTCCGTCTTGACATCACACCCAATACACTACGACTCTCTGATAAACCCAGTAGTGGTGTACGCAGAACCGGTTAAAGCCCTGTACCACCAAGACCAAAGTCTATCGATTATCGTAAGTATTAGCGATGTAAGTCTCAGGTTAACACTATACACACCTACCCTGATTTCGGCCTCCCATAGGCACATAGTCATAATACCAATGGGATTCCGAGGGGTCTATCCAGAGCGAAGCTGTTTCCCGTACCATCGGTGAAACACAACCTCCTATCGCACTTGCATAAGTATCCAATACTTATATATATGAGAACTATGTCGTTGTGCCCTCACAACGCACACAAGTGCAATACTAGCCTATTCCGCATTATTGATGTCCTGTCTCGATAATACTCCGGCTAGGGATATTTAATGATTAATGCTTCGTGGACTGATACTGTCTCATATCATCTCAATCCAGGAACTAATCATATGGACCTCTCTTCATTTATATATCTATGGTGATTTAATCACAAATGATGAGAGTGCAATATCCTTGTCACATAGTTAATTTGCTACAACAACACAATAATATGTGCAAATAGTGACGCTATGGGTCATTTTATCCAACAATCTCCCACTTGGCACATAGCCAGTCACTCAAGTGTCCAACACCCGAACTATGTACGGTTCACTCAAATTGCTGAGGAAAGGTTTTCGTCAGCGGATTTGCGTAATTATCTTCTGACGCGATTTATACGATCATCACATCGCCACGATGTATGATCCGAACGAATCAGATGAATATAGAAGTATATATCTGGATCGTCGATGAGACCATTAATTCTTTAGCCTGTGCTGACACCTAGCTCAGCCGCTAACAGAACTATATCTAATCTAATTAGATTTATTATCGATCCAAATGGCTTCTATTGCTGCCTCAGCTGTAGCAATAATCCGCATTTGTTGTTAATTCGGTAACAGTTATCTTGCTCGGAATATTTCCAGCTTACTGTCCCGTTATTCAAACTTTATAGTACCGCAGTATTTACCGGTTTGGAAACTTGCAGCAGTGATCCCAGTCACTTCAAGTTCTCCATCTCCATAGTTTAAGACAACATCTTTAGTTCTCTCAGATACTAACAGATGTTCTTAATCTTCAATCCAGTGACTATCACTTGGATTGACCCGATTGTGACTCCATATGCTCAAAGCGTATGAGACACCAATACAAGTACATTTTAAATGTAAAATTTCTCAGAGAGTGTTAACAACTCCAAATCTAGCCCAGTAGATCTTTATTCCTTCAATAAAGGTTGTCACTCCCCAGAATTCTACGGAGAATTTCTTATGAAAGCCAAGCTTTCACCGATTGTTTTATGGGAATTTCATTGTCAGTGCCCTCTCCCACTAACCTCCTTATATACACAAGAATTATTTCGTTTTGAGTCAAATCATAAACTATTATGATTATTTCAAAACGTCAGTTCCAAGAACCTTATGCTTGCTTCAATCCAAATATGGATCGAATAACCCGCAAACCTTGTTTGTCGGTTATACAAAATTGTCAGGATGTTGTAAACATCCTCCAAAAGGTTTCCTTTTCAGGAAAACGATTTTGATCTGCAACGGACACATTTCATAAATGAAATATGCAGTTATCAACAAGCATCTTCAAAATGGATTTACCATGGCAACAGGTAAAAGGTTGAACCGTTATTAACACAATGTTGATAACGATACCTTTCCGTCAAAAGCCCAGCTTTGTACGTTGGTATGTTGCCTTCCATGTATGTCTTCCTTGAAGACGTTTAATGTACCAATAGGCACAATGCCTTGTGGTACAACAACTAGTATCCAAAATAGTTGTTATACATGGAATCCATTTCGGACTCATGGCACTTTGCCATAATATGGAGTCGATACCTCGTATCACTTCCTCAAAACGTAGTCGGTGGATGTACCTTCATAAGATTGACATCTTTATGAGGTTAGATCAGAAACCCATACCCTAGGTCGTTTTCTGACTCTATCGATCTACTCAGTTCTTGTGTATTCGAAGATTAATGGTACATTCATCATTGATGAACTATTTGTGTTCCATTAAGGACTTCGTGCCTTGAACAGTATTACTCCGATTTTCATCGAGTATCACTATCCTCCCACTGACCACTGCATATCGGTATTCCTCTTAGGAAAACCGCATGGTGAGCAACAATCACATTGTTCTCATGTGAGATTTATAAGTACTATACTTATGGTTTCCCTTAGGATAACCTATATTGGGACTTATCCAATTTGGGTCCTTAGTTTGGTATCATCCAAACGTTATGCCTGGCATACCCAAATTATCAGGAATGAGAAACCTCGTTTCTTCCCTGTTCATATCCTATATGACATCTGTCAAACAGATTTATATGGAACCTTATTCTAAATAAGTTATTGCACTGTTAAAACTTATCCGTTGAAGGAAATGGTAGCTCAGAACGACTCATGATTAGCCTTATCATGTCTAACATGATTCGGTTAATCCGTTCGGACACACCGTCACTTTGACGTGTCCGAGAGGAGTCCTCATCTGAAAGAATACCATACTCTTTCATGTATGTACGAAACTTACTGCTTAAGTATTTTCCATTACGGTCTTACCGTGGCGGAATAATACTATAGCCGATCTGTTTTATTACTTCGTGTCGAAACTTCAAAAGTTTACGATCTGCTTTCTTCAAAAGAAACACATAACCATAACGTGATGCCACATCCGTTAAGGTCACGAAATATTCATGTTCACATCTCGCCTAGCTAGATATGGGCCCACTTACTTCACCATGAATAGGGCTAACAGATCGGTGGCCCTTTTACTATTACCAAGTAAATAGTATTTTAGGTACTTTACCTAATAAACTAGATTCACAGACTTATTTGAATAGTCAAATCAGTCCTAGTACCCACTCTTCAAAAGTGTGGATATACGAGTCTAGTTAATTGTGTCCTAGACAACATTGCCACAAATAAGTCTCTATTGATCAAATCAATTTGAGCTATTTATTTTTCATTTTATATGTTTGAGATTTTTATTTATATTCAAAATATAAATTCTGTTATTTACATCTAATGTATTTATCTCAGTATCATCTTTATATAATAAAACACTTAGTGTTCTATAATATAAAGGGTTTATCCGCAACGGATTAAACACTGATATAGAGATAATGTCTCTAGTCAAACTAGTTACACTATAACAGTTCCTAATTTAAGTACACACCCGAAGGGTAGTTCCTAAACTTAGGTATCTACGGTCGAAACAACGACTTTCGTCCCGTTTCCGATTCGCAGAGCAATCTCAGCTTGAAGTCAGTATCCTGCTCAAAGCAGATTCTGAACATCAATACATATATTTTATGTACCACACTAAGTATTTAAAATCTAATTTCAATACTAGCTGTGAACATAACTAAGACAAACATTTTCAAAGTAAGAGCCTTGCCCTTTCTTTAATTCCTTCGTGTCTGCCATATCCAAATGGTAGTCACTTTGGGATATGTCAATTATCCTTTTCAATATTTCAAAAACCTTAGGCCAAGCCTTTGGTTTTTAGAATATCGAAACGATTTGCACCTCGTGCTACATGCCCAATTGCAAACTTTGACTTTATCTCCTCTAGAATAGTCAATTAATTCTCCAAGAATTATAAATTGCAATTTTAATACTTCTTAAATTTAAAATTAGATTTATGACAAGTATATTAAATTAAGCATTAAAGTCATCATCACATAAATCTCCCAAAGATTTTATGCTCTACTTATTTTGCTTAATTTTGGGCTTAAGGTATAATAAGTTATTTTATCAAATAAAGTAATCTATTATTTATTCCCAATTTGAAAATTAAATTATTTAAAATATTTTAATCCCAGATTATATTTTAAATATCCAACTTTTCAATTTTATCTTGATTACAATAGTCCAACTATTTAATCAACGATTAGTGGTACTATATTATAATGATTATAATAGTCCAACTATATAATCAAATATAATCCAAATTAATTAACCTCAATTACATTGATTACTATAATCCAATTATAAAATCAACTGTAAACTGAAATTAATTAATTCAAATATATTGATTAATATAATCCAATTATATATAATCAAGTATAATACAGTCCAACTGTTTATTAAAACAACAATTTAAATATTAGTCTAACTAACATTTAATCTAATGACGAAATAATTTAAATGAGCGCGTATGGCGAGTAATTGAACGCACACAAGTGCAATACTAGCCTATTCCGCATTATTGATGTCCTGTCTCGATAATACTCTGGCTAGGGATATTTAATGATTAATCCTTCGTGGACTGATACTGTCTCATATCATCTCAATCCAGGAACTAATCATATGGACCTCTCTTCATTTATATACCTATGGTGATTTAATCACAAATGATGAGAGTGCAATTTCCTTATCACATAGTTAATTTGCTACAATAACACAATGATCTGTGCAAATAGTGACGCTATGGGTCATTTTATCCAACAATCTCCCACTTGGCACATAGCCAGTCACTCAAGTGTCCAACACCCGAACTATGTACGGTTCGCTCAAATTACTGAGGAAAGGTTTTCGTCAGCGGATTTGCGTAATTATCTTCTGACGCGATTTATATGATCATCACATCGCCACGATGTATGATCCGAACGAATCAGATGATATAGAAGTATATATCTGGATCGTCGATGAGACCATTAATTCTTTAGCCTGTGCTGACACCTAGCTCAGCCGCTAACAGAACTATATCTAATCTAATTAGATTTATTATCGATCCAAATGGCTTCTATTGCTGCCTCAGCTGCAGCAATAATCCGCATTTGTTGTTAATTCGGTAACAGTTATCTTGCTCGGAATATTTCCAGCTTACTGTCCCGTTATTCAAACTTTATAGTACCGCAGTATTTACCGGTTTGGAAACTTGCAGCAGTGATCCCAGTCACTTCAAGTTCTCCATCTCCATAGTTTAAGACAACATCTTTAGTTCTCTCAGATACTAACAGATGTTCTTAATCTTCAATCCAGTGACTATCACTTGGATTGACCTGATTGTGACTCCATATGTTCAAAGCGTATGAGACACCAATACAAGTACATTTTAAATGTACAATTTCACAGAGAGTGTTAACAACTCCAAATCTAGCCCAGTAGATCTTTATTCCTTGAATAAAGGTTGTCACTCCCCAGAATTCTACGGAGAATTTCTTATGAAGCCAAGCTTTCACCGATTGTTTTATGGGAATTTCATTGTCAGTGCCCTCTCCCACTAACCTCCTTATATACACAAGAATTATTTCGTTTTGAGTCAAATCATAAACTATTATGATTATTTCAAAACGTCAGTTCCAAGAACCTTATGCTTGCTTCAATCCAAATATGGATCGAATAACCCGCAAACCTTGTTTGTCGGTTATACAAAATCGTCAGGATGTTGTAAACATCCTCCAAAAGGTTTCCTTTTCAGGAAAGCGATTTTGATCTGCAACTGACACATTTCATAATGAAATATGCAGTTATCAACAAGCATCTTCAAAATGGATTTACCATGGCAACAGGTAAAAGGTTGAACCGTTATTACACAATGTTGATAACGATACCTTTCTGTCAAAAGCCCAACTTTGTACGTTGGTATGTTGCCTTCCATGTATGTCTTCCTTGAAGATGTTTAATGTACCAATAGGCACAATGCCTTGTGGTAAAACAACTAGTATCCAAAATAGTTGTTATACATGGAATCCATTTCGGACTCATGGCACTTTGCCATAATAGGGAGTCGATACCTCGTATCACTTCCTCAAAACGTAGTCGGTGGATGTACCTTCATAAGATTGACATCTTTATGAGGTTAGATCAGAAACCCATACCCTAGGTCGTTTTCTGACTCTATTCGATCTACTCAGTTCTTGTGTATTCGAAGATTAATGGTACAGATTCATCATTGATGAACTATTTGTGTTCCATTAAGGACTTCGTGCCTTGAACAGTATTACTCCGATTTTCATCGAGTATCACTATCCTCCCACTGACCACTGCATATCGGTATTCCTCTTAGGAAAACCGCATGGTGAGCAACAATCACATTGTTCTCATGTGAGATTTATAAGTACTATACTTATGGTTTCCCTTAGGATAACCTATATTGGGACTTATCCAATTTGGGTCCTTAGTTTGGTATCATCCAATCGTTATGCCTGGCATACCCAAATTATCAGGAATGAGAAACCTCGTTTCTTCCCTGTTAATATCCTATATGACATCTGTCAAACAGATTTATATGGAACCTTATTCTAAATAAGTTATTGCACTGTTAAAACTTATCCGTTGAAGGAAATGGTAGCTCAGAACGACTCATGATTAGCCTTATCATGTCTAACATGATTCGGTTAATCCGTTCGGACACACCGTCACTTTGACGTGTTCCGAGAGGAGTCCTCATCTGAAAGAATACCATACTCTTTCATTTATGTACGAAACTTACTGCTTAACTATTTTCCATTACGGTCTTACCGTGGCGGAATAATACTATAGCCGATCTGTTTATTTACTTCATGTCGAAACTTCAAAAGTTTACGATCTGGTTTCTTCAAAAGAAACACATAACCATAACGTGATGCCACATCCGTTAAGGTCACGAAATATTCACGTTCACATCTCGCCTAGCTAGATATGGGCCCACTTACTTCACCATGAATAGGGCTAACAGATCGGTGGCCCTTTTACTATTACCAAGTAATAGTATTTTAGGTACTTTACCTAATAAACTAGATTCGCAGACTTTATTTGAATAGTCAAATCAGTCCTAGTACCCACTCTTCAAAAGTGTGGATATACGAGTCTAGTTAAATTGTGTCCTAGACAACAATGCCACAAATAAGTCTCTATTGATCAAATCAATTTGAGCTATTTATTTTTCATTTTATATGTTTGAGATTTTATTTATATTCAAAATATAAATTCTGTTATTTACATCTAATGTATTTATCTCAGTATCATCTTTATATAATAAAACACTTAGTGTTCTATAATATAAAGGTTTTATCCGCAACGGATTAAACACTGATATAGAGATAATGTCTCTAGTCAAACTAGTTACATTATAACAGTTCCTAATTCAAGTACACACCCGAAGGGTAGTTCCTAAACTTAGGTATCTACGGTCGAAACAGCGACTTTCGTCCCGTTTCCGATTCGCAGAGCAATCTCAGCTTGAAGTCAGTATCCTGCTCAAAGCAGATTCTGAACATCAATACATATATTTTATGTACCACACTAAGTATTTAAAATCTAATTTCAATACTAGCTGTGAACATAACCAAGACAAACATTTTCAAAGTAAGAGCCTTGCCCTTTCTTTAATTCCTTCGTGTCTGCCATATCCAAATGGTAGTCACTTTGGGATATGTCAATTATCCTTTTCAATATTTCAGAAACCTTAGGTCAAGCCTTGGGTTTTAGAACATCGAAATGATGTGCACCTCGTGCTACATGCCCAATTGCAAACTTTGACTTTATCTCATCTAGAATAGTCAATTAATTCTCCAAGAATTATAATTGCAATTTTAATACTTCTTAAATCTAAAATTAGATTTATGACAAGTATATTAAATTAAGCATTAAAGTCATCATCACATAAATCTTCCAAAGACTTTATGCTCTACTTATTTTGCTTAATTTTGGGCTTAAGGTATAATAAGTTATTTTATCAAATAAAGTAACCTATTATTTATTCCCAATTTGAAAATTAAATTATTTAAAATATTTTAATCCCAGATTATATTTTAAATATCCAACTTTTCAATTTTATCTTGATTACAATAGTCCAACTATTTAATCAACGATTAGTGGTACTATATATATTATAATGATTATAATAGTCCAACTATATAATCAAATATAATCCAAATTAATTAACCTCAATTACATTGATTACTATAATCCAATTATAAAATCAACTGTAAACTGAAATTAATTAATTCAATATATTGATTAATATAATCCAATTATATATAATCAAGTATAATACAGTCCAACTGTTTATTAAAACAACAATTTAAATATTACGACGAAATAATTTGAATGAGCGCGTATGGCGAGTAATTGAACGAGTATTGCAAATTCAATTCTTGCCTCCCACTATTTTTCGTCGAGCCTCTAACCCTCTGTTGAGTACTCGGGAAACCGTGTTTCCTAGTGGGCTAGGATCCCGTTAAATATCACACAATCTTGACTTTGGCCAACAAATTGTATGATAATTAACTAGGTAGATCTCGAAGATCAATTGGATCTCATCCAACTCCTAGATCCAGTAGGTGGACATCCAAGTCCCAAACATATATCTTATATATGCCTATACATCGAATGTATACCCTAACCTTTTTCCTCTGAATCAACTAGGCCTTGGCTTTGGCACAACAAACCTAGTGATCCCAGTCAAGCGCGGACCCATTGACATGGAAGCTTCGTAATCAATGTCAATGGACAAGAAGTGGTCTTGACTTTGGCCAACAAACCACAACTTGGACACGACACCGATATGGAACAAAGCCTCGTGATTAAAACACATCTTCAACGGACAAGGGCTTGACTTTGGCCAACAACCCCTGCCAATCTCGGATCTTGAGTAAGAATCACTCAATGGAAGGAAAATAAACGCTTGATATTTAACGAGGGTTTTTCGCGAGCAAATTGGCTACCAATTTTAATTATCTTTGTTAAGGTCTCATCATCATACACCCTTAAACATGCATTCTAAACACATTATAAAGCTCATATGTAAAATAATAATGATATGCGGATGGATATTTTACACATTGATCCTAGATCAAATCTCTCATTTACTCTCCCGCTAGCACAAATATTTCTTCTACCCGTTACACTACACTTCTAAAGAAACCTCATTTACATGGAAGGGAATAGGTGAGAAGAGAATACAAAGAAATAGGAGATAAGGCTGGACACGCAGGTCCAATTTAATAAATCAAATTTATTACAACAATTTCTAAAATTGCCCCACCCGGCTAATATCCATCCGATATACATTATTCAAACATCACAACCATGTATTCATACAAGCATGTTATCAATCAATCAATCAAATTAATTAATCTTGATAATTAGTTATCATCCAATGTTCAAACAAAGATTTGATTTTGTTCGAGTCAAACTCGTATTGCGAACACGTACTCAAAGTACGATTTCTACGAATTAAATTAAATTACATAATTAAACCCAATTTAATACGCATTTAATTCTAATTCATTATTTAATTCCAAATTAAATATTACACTTTATAAAATAAACCTTTACGACTTAAATTCCAATTTAATCGTTACGGGTCTCAAAGCCCGATTAATATCCAATATTAATTTAATTAAAGTCCAATGGGCTTTTAATTAATTTCTTGAGGCGTGGACTTTTGGTCAACTCGGGTCAAACCCGCAACCAAAGTCCAATCCGGGAGTTACCCCATAAGCCCATAAATTAATTTAGGCCCATTAGGCCCAATTAAACGTTAAAGGTTTATTAGTTGCATTTGGGCCTTTTGGAAGCGGTTTTGGGCCTAATTGGATCCAACCAATTTTGGCCTAAACCAACTTTGTACTACAAAGTCCAATAAACCCAATAACAACTTAAAAAGCCCAAATCCAATTTTAAGCCCAATAATTTAATTCCAAAAATTCCAAATTTTCCAATTAAATTACCTAAAGTGTATAGCATTATTAATTGCCCAAATCAAAGTTTTCAAAACATCAAATTTGTCCAATTAATCATGCTTAACATCAATTAATCATGTCCAACATAATTAAATCAAAATCAAACCCAATTTATACATGCTAAAGTCTCGGCCAAAGAGGGAAATTATGCCCAAATCAAATTCAATCCAATTGAACTCAATCAAACATAAATTCAACATCCCCAAATGATTTCTAAGTCATCCAATGAACAAAAAATCAAAAAACCAAGACAATAGGGCACTTGCCAATTCGGCCATCACAAGCAAATTGGGGAAAAATTGTTCCAAACACTTTTCATCAAATTGATCTAATCAATCATCAATTAAACAACATTCAAGCATTCTAAATCATCCAATTTCATTAAACATGCTCAAAATCAAGTTTACCCAAATTTGTCATGCCCAAAATTTGGGGAAAAATGGATCCAACCAAATTTCATGAAATTGATTATGCACAACATCAATTCAACCTCATTAAAGCATACTATACTAAACAATTTAATCATTTGATGCTCAAATTGAGTTTACCCAAATTAAAGTTTTGGCCAACATTAAGCAAATTGGGGAAAATCAATCCAATTAATTTTTCATCAAATTGATTACATATAACTCTAATTAATTCATATACAAGCATTCTTAAACAAACAATTTGTCAAAATCATGTTTAAATCAAAAAGCCCCAAATTTTGCTCAAGAACCCTAATTCGTTTTTATGCAACCAATAGCTCTGATACCATTGTTGAGTTTCAATCAAGTCCCAAGGATCACAAACATGCATAAAAACGAGTTGAATACACAAAGGAGTAAGGCGGAATTCATACTCACATTGATGGGTTTTGATGAAATGAAGAACAAGTTGCGTTTTTGATGCACATCAAGCTCGGCAGTAGCTTCCTCATGCAGTGGACTGCTCGGTTGGGGACTGGTTTGCCTCCTCCATGTTCGGCCATTGATGAACACCATGGAAGCTTCAAGCTTCAAGCTTTCCAAGCTCACAAATTCGTTTCCCTATCACCATAATATAACCCATGTGTGTGCTAGCACTACTCATCTTCAATTTGCTTCTCAAAATTTCGGTCTAACCAAAATTTTTAAGCAAAATCGGCTTGAAGCCGTGAAGGAGAGGAAGATGAAAAGAGAGGGAAAAAGAGAAGACTGTGAGTGGTGAGTGAGAGAGAGAAAATGATTTTTGGTTTATATATTTATTTTGTTTTCCAAAAACAAAAAAAATATATATAAATCATTTTTCATATATGTCAAAAGTTAAAAAGCAAAAGTCTATTAATGCTTTTCATCATTTCTACTTTTTACTTTAAGTCACATCACATCACTTTAATAAAGTGACATGTTGTCAAGTCACATCACTCAAAGTGACAATTGATTTGACGCATGATGTGACTAACGATTTGACGCTTGATGTGACTTGCGTGCCGCGCTCGAATTCGAAATGCGAATGCGCTCGCAATCACTCTCGGGCTCGGGTTCGCTAATTCCAAATTAACGAATTTTTCATCGCGTCGTAATTAAATGATTACGCCTAACGAAATCACTATTCACGTCGCTAATGAATTAATTCTAAATTAATTCGTTCGCCCGAATTAAAATCTAATTTTAATTCCGCGTCGAAATCCAATTTCTTATAATATATCGAATATATTATTTTATCGATTAATTCCAAATTAATCGTTCTCTCTCTTTAATTAATATTTTATCCCAGATAAAATATCTCCGCAATTAATCCCAGATTAATTTTCTCTCTCTTCTAATTAATCCCAGATTAATTAAGTGTGAGTTATACATCATCGGTGAATCTTCAGGAAGCGACCCATGAGATCTCCGGATATGTTGGCAGTAAATACGGTCGTCGGATTATCCGAACACGTAAGTACCTCGTACTACGTTTATACCGATTTACAAGACAAGGTTGGCTTCTAGAAAAGCGCCATGCCTACCCAATTCTCCAGAAATATTCTTACAGGAATATATAGATCTTTATCAAGCGTAGTATACCGTAGTATTGTGCATATCGGCCCAGTATCGGATAGTCACGTGCTAGGGCTGGGGCTGGATAAATGTCTACCCCGTCCGAAGCACATGTCGGATGTGTGGTAACTAGTCTCTATAATCGAATATACATGACCTAGTCATAACATCCCGATGGTTGCGCAACACTTAAGAGCACTAGTACCGTATCCTGCGTGACATCATCTCCAATATGACTGAAGTGATACTTCCGTCTTGACATCACACCCAATACACTACGACTCTCTGATAAACCCAGTAGTGGTGTACGCAGAACCGGTTAAAGCCCTGTACCACCAAGACCAAAGTCTATCGATTATCGTAAGTATTAGCGATGTAAGTCTCAGGTTAAGACTATACACACCTACCCTGATTTCGGCCTCCCATAGACACATAGTCATAATACCAATGGGATTCCGAGGGGTCTATCCAGAGCGAAGCTGGTTCCCGTACCATCGGTGAAACACAACCTCCTATCGCACTTGCATAAGTATCCAATACTTATATATATGAGAACTATGCCGTTGTGCCCTCACAACGCACACAAGTGCAATACTAGCCTATTCCGCATTATTGATGTCATGTCTCGATAATAATCCGGCTAGGGATATTTAATGATTAATCCTTCGTGGACTGATACTGTCTCATATCATCTCAATCCAGGAACTAATCATATGGACCTCTCTTCATTTATATATCTATGGTGATTTAATCACAAATGATGAGAGTGCAATTTCCTTGTCACATAGTTAATTTGCTACAACAACACAATGATCTGTGCAAATAGTGACGCTATGGGTCATTTTATCCAACATAAGGAACAATTCCTTTCTAATAGTAAGTTTGAAAAACTTACAAAATCCAAGCTTTTCTTTAAGTTTTTTCTTTTCTCCTTCACTTGCTTTCTTTGTTTTCTTTAATGGTGTTTCTTGTAAAGTGTATTAGGTTATCAAATGAAGATGAAATGAAAACAATATATACTTGTAATAAAAAACCCTTGGCCGAAATTACAAGCATTCATTTGGCAATTTTCATTTCAATTTCATTTAACTAAAGTTTGGTCAACTTGATTAAATATCTAAAAATACTTTATTAGATATTTAAAACTTGGTCAACAAAGGCAACATAATCATTTACTTTAAATATCCTAATGTAAGATATTTATATTTTAATTAATTTAATCATTTAACAATTAAATAATTAATTAATTAATCAAATACAAATATATTAAATATATGTATAATATTTACATTAAATATTAAAAATATATATTCATTTAGGATATAAGTCAAATAACTCATTTTGACTATTAATTAATGTGTATTTAAATTAATCAAGTATTAAAAGTAAATACACAATAATTAGGCAAATGACTATCTAGTCCCTTTAGCACGTATCTTGCGTTTAACCTTTAAACGACTTTATAAATAATCAATATTATTTATAATGTTGCTCTAGTGCTCTACGAGTATGTTTCATTATTGAGACTCTCTAGATTCAGGTATATCCGTCACGAAATCTAATTTCGTGTCCATAATCTATCCACCCGTAGATTATGACGATCACGGATAATCTCGCTGAACCATACAGGTCGAGGTCATGGCAAATGTATAATTCCTCCGTCACAGGTATCCGGATAAATCCCAGAGATATAGATGTAAATGTCAAATCTCTATGGGGATTATCTAGTCGACTATTCTATTAGGAATCTCTAAAAGAATGTTTAGAACTAGCTTCTAAAATTACCACGGGCCCATGGTTTTATCTGATTGCTAATCATATGGACTACCTATGCTCTGATACACAGAACTGACGGATCCTATCTTGATACACATAGGACACCCTGAGGATCTGTCTACACCCAACGAACAAGCGGAGGTCTGATCTAAATAGATCGGTGACGTGACTGCCATCTAAGTGTAGAAGATGTCTCATGTGCCCACAATGGCATCTCAAGTCTAAGAATCACAAGTGCTACTCAACCCAAGAAGATTCTTATTGACGCTGGTGTACCATCCATTAAGAATCTTTGGTGAGTCGTTCAGTGTTTATCCGCAATAAACACCTACACGTCTATACTAGTCTCCAAGACTTATGGTTCATTGAGAAACCATTGGAATCATATATTCCAGTATACGACATGTACCGGTCTCAACGGGTTTACTATATTGACCAAGTAGTGTAAACCTTGACCAGGAACTGTCTGAGAATGACAACGTCATGATACTTCTCAATGTCCGTTGCGATGCTTTTGCAACTGTATCATGACTAATCATTCTAGGGTCATTACGTCTTTACCATATAGAAAGATAGATTATATTATAGAAACTGCATATATTATTCATAATAATAATGTTTTACAGAAGTATTTAACAAAAATACAACCGGGAATTGGCGCTCTGAGCACCAACCCCAACACGAGGCCCATATCAGTATCAGTTTGGGGCGAGGCCCATATCAGTATCAGTCTGGGGTGAGGCCCGCATCAGTATCAGTTGGGGCGAGGCCCATATCAGTATCAGTTTGGGGCGAGACCCATATCAGTAGCAGTTTGGAGGCGAGGCCCATATCAGTATCTGTTTGGGGGTCGAGGCCCGCATCAGCATCAGTTTGGGGATGAGTCCCAAGGTCGAGGCCCACATCAATATCAATTTGGGGATGAGTCCCGAGGGTCGAGGCCCACATCAGTATCAGTTTAGGGGCGAGGCCCACATCCGCATCAGTTTGGGGGCGAGGCCCATAGCAGTATCAGTTTGGGGGCGAGGCCCACATCAGTGTCAGTTTAGGGGCGAGGCCCACATCAATATCAGCTTGGGGGCGAGGCCCACGTCAGTATTAGTTTGAGGCGAGGCCCACATCAGTGTCAGTTTAGGGGCGAGGCCCACATCAGTATCAGTTCGGGAACAAGGCCCAGGGGAATAACGCCCTATCTTGAAACAGTTCGGATCATGGCCCAGGGAATAAAGCCCACATTCAGTACAGTTCGGGAATAAAGCCCACTTTTAACACAGTTCGGGAACAAGGCCCACAATTAATATAATTCGGGAACAAGGTCCAGGGGAATAACGCCCAATCTTGAAACAGTTCAGGAACAAGGCCCAAGGAATAAAGCCCACATTCAGTATAGTTCGAGAACAAAGCCTAAGGGAATAAAACCCACTTTCAAAACAGTTTGGGAACAAGGCCCAGAGGAATAACGCCCTATCTTGAAATAGTTCGGGAATAAGGCCTAGGGAATAAAGCCGAGATTCAGTACAGTTCGAGAATAAAGCCCACATTCAGCAAAGTTCGGGAACAAGGCCCACAGTTAACATAATTCGGGAACAAGGCCCAGAGGAATAACGCCCTATCTTGAAACAGTTCGGGAATAAAGCCTAGGGGAATAAAGCCATATCTTAACGCAGTTCGGGAACAAAGCCTAGGGGAATAATGCCCATTTTCAAAACAGCTCGGGAATAAAGCCCTATCTTTACACAGTTCGGGAACAAAGCCTAGGGGAATAAAGCCCACTTTCAAAACAGCTCGGGATCAAAGCCCAGGGGAATAAAGTCCTATCTTAACACAGCTCGGGAATAAAGCCTAGGGGAATAAAGCCCACTATCAAAGCAGTTCGGGAACAAGGCCAAGGGGAATAAAGCCATATCTCTACACAGTTTGGGAACAAAGCCTAGAGGAATAAAGCCCACTTTCAAAACAGCTTGGGAATAAAGCCCAGGGGAATAAAGCTATCTCTCAACGCAGTTCGGGAACAAAGCCCAAAGGTCAAAGCATCTCAGGAAAACAAGTAAGTTAAGCAATAGCTGGCGAGCCAGGTAAGTAAAAATGCATGCATAACTTTGATAGGATTGTCATTGTCACACACTGCACAAGTCCCATCAAAGTGGGGGTGACTGTAGGCACTGAATTTTTGCATGTAAGTCCCTATGATGAGTCTCATTTGGAGACACTACCTTTTAAAGTCGAGGAAGTCGCGGGAAATGGACGTCGGAAGAGAATAAGTATTTTTGTTAGATTTTATTTTTTTGTTTAGCTTCGGGCTCGCTTGTTAGACGTCCGTTTTAAAGCACATTGGCCCAAAACCCTTGAAATATACATCAAGCCCATTTTGCCCAAGCCCAATCCAAAATAATTAAACCATTTAAAAAACATGTCAAAAATTAAATTCAAAACCAATTAAATTGAAATGAAATTAAAATTAAATCCAATTAAATTGAAACCAATTAAATTGAAATCTTAATTAAATTAAATTCAAAAATTTAAAATCCAATTAAAACCAATTAAATTAATTAAATTGAATTTAAAATCCAATTAAATTAAATTCCAAAATTAAAATAAATCTCTTCCTATTTAAATAAATCACCTACCAATTTAAAGAAATTCCCACCAAAAAAATAAATATCCTTGCCTAAACTAATTAAATCAAATACCACACATGCCTTATTTACTTGATCTATTTCCTTAAAATGCATGCAAACCCTAGCTTGTCACTATAAAAATAACACAAACTTCGACCCTTGCTCTGGCTCTCATTCAAAAAAAAAAAAAACTAAAACTAAAAATAAACCCTAAAGACTCTCAAGGCTTCGCTCTCTCTTCACCCTCTCGCACAAACCAAAAATTGCAAAACTTCACAAACCTTCAACGCCACACTGCCCACAAACCCTAAAGGCACTCCTCACGACTAACCGAATAAACAAAACACCAAATCCTCAAGCATAGTCCGAACCCTAACCTCATCCCTCCTCTCACTCTCGTTCATGGCAATGACCATTAAGCCAATTACCCAATGACCGACGATTCAATAACAAACCCTCAGCCTCTGCCCCACGAACAAGCCACAACTCACTGCCACGCCCATTCCTTCATGCACTACCAAGCAACAAACCAGCAACCTCACGCCTCTTCAACAATAACAGCCCACACTTTCAATAAACAAAGCCCGCCTATACACCACTCATAGCCAACTTCACGTATCCTGCCTTCATCACGTACGCTACACTCAAAGCCTCCTTCAAAGCCACACAATACGCACATAACACACCTCTTTCACTGCCCAAACCGCTCACTGACCAGCAGCCCCATACAGCCCCATGATCACTGAAAAATCACCCTAAAACAACAACCCCTAACCCCTTTAAAAACCGCAAAAACAGCCTCTGATACAGCAAAAATAGTAACCAAAAAACAGCAGCAAAACAATAGCAAAATAGTAGCCCGAACAGCAAAACAGCGAGAAAAGATGTGAACCAGTGAACCAGAAAAGTTGCGGAGCTTTAGCCCTTCTGATCAATGTGTAACGCGAGTACGAAAGTCGACATAAAAGGTTAGACCTGAGGGCACTTTTCTCATTTATTTTTATCTATGTCATAATTGTTTACTGAATTTCATTTGCATGAATATTGTGGAATGATGTGTGTTGTGGCCCTTGAATAAAATGGAAAATGTGTTACCTCTTGTGGTATATAGGATGGAAACCCAGACATAAAATCCATAGCCGAATCCGAATGGATGGTAGTACGGTCTGTACTTGGGATACAACTCCACGTACCACTTGAGTAAACGGCGCATATTTTGTTTTATGTTATCTTGATTCATTTACTATCCGCTATTTAATTTCTACATGTTATTTGTTTGTGTAATGATGAGATAAAGCGCATGGGCTTAGTAAGTTGGATTAAAGGTCCTCCATTTCGAGGGGTTAAAATCCTTTACCACGATGCTTTGTCGCGCCGGATGATGTATATTCGGTTGAATGTAAGATGTGTTCAATCGGGTATACAAAGTACATATTGTTGTCTTTATTTTTTATATGCATTATGTTATTAGCGCATGGGATTAGTAAGTTGGATTAAAGGTCCTCTATGTCGATGGGTTAAAATCATTTACCACGATGCTTTGCCGCGCCGGATGATGTATATTCGGTTGAATGTAAGATGTGTTCAATCGGGTATACAAAGTCCGATATTGTTGTCTTTATTTTTTTATATACATTATGTTATTAGAGCATGGGCTTAGTAAGTTGGATTAAAGGTCCTCCATGTCGAGGGGTTAAAATCATTTACCGTGATGCTTTACCGCGCCGGATGACGTATATTCGGTTGAATGTAAGATGTGTTCAATCAGGTATACAAGGTCTGATATTGTTGTCTTTATTTTTTATATGCATTATGTTATTAGCGCATGGGCTTAGTAAGTTGGATTAAAGGTCCTCCATGTCAAGGGGTTAAAATCCTTTACCACGATGCTTTGCCGCGCCGGATGATGTATATTCGGTTGAATGTAAGATGTGTTCAACCGGGTATACAAAGTCCGATATTGTTGTCTTTATTTTTTATATGCATTATGTTATTAGCGCATGAGCTTAGTAAGTTGGATTAAAGGTCCTCCATGTCGAGGGGTTAAAATCCCTTACCACGATGCTTTGCCGCGCCGGATGATGTATATCGGTTGAATGTAAGATGTGTTCAATCGGGTATACAAAGTCCGATATTGTTGTCTTTATTTTTTATATGCATTATGTTATTAGCGCATGGGCTTAGTAAGTTGGATTAAAGGTCCTCCATGTCGAGGGGTTAAAATCCTTTACCACGATGTTTTGCCGCGCCGGATGATGTATATTCGGTTGAATGTAAGATGTGTTCAATCGGGTATACAAAGTCCAAAATTGTTGTCTTTATTTTTTTATACATTATGTTATTAGCGCATGGGCTTAGTAAGTTGGATTAAGGTCCTCCATGTCGAGGAGTTAAATCCCTTACCACGATGCTTTGCCGCGCCGGATGATGTATATTCGGTTGAATGTAAGATGTGTTCAATCGGGTACATAGAGTCTGATATTGTTGTCTTTATTTTTTATATGCATTATGTTATTAGCGCATGGGTTTAGTTAGTTGGATTAAAGGTCCTCCATGTCGAGGGGTTAAAATCCTTTACCGTGATGCTTTGCCGCGCCAGATGACGTTTATTTGGTTGAATGTAAGATGTGTTCAATCGGGTATACAAGGTCCGATATTGTTGTATTTATTTTTTTATATGCATTATGTTATTAGCGTATGGGCTTAGTAAGTTGGATTAAAGGTCCTCCATGTCGAGGGGTTAAAATCCTTTACTGTGATGCTTTACCGTGCCGGATGACGTATATTCGGTTGAATGTAAGATGTGTTCAATCAGGTATACAAGGTCTGATATTGTTGTCTTTATTTTTTATATGCATTATGTTATTAGCGCATTGGCTTTGTAATTTGGATTAAAGGTCCTCCATGTCGAGGGGTTAAAATCCTTTACCACGATGCTTTGCCGCGCCGGATGATGTATATTCGGTTGAATGTAAGATGTGTTCAATCAGCTATACAAAGTCCGATATTGTTGTCTTTATTTTTTATATGCATTATGTTATTAGCGCAAGGGCTTAGTAAGTTGGATTAAAGGTCCTCCATGTCGAGGAGTTAAATCCCTTACCACGGTGCTTTGCCGCGCCGGATGATGTATATTCGGTTGAATGTAAGATGTGTTCAATCGGGTATATAAAGTCTGATATTGTTGTCTTTATTTTTTATATGGATTATGTTATTAGCGCATGGGCTAATTAAGTTGGATTAAAGTTCCTCCATTTCAAGGGGTTAAAATCCTTTACCACGATGCTTTGCCGCGTCAGATGATGTATATTCGGTTGAATGTAAGATGTGTTCAATCGGGTATACAAAGTCCGATATTGTTGTCTTTATTTTTTATATGCATTATGTTATTAGCGCATGGGCTTAGTAAGTTGGATAAAGGTCCTCCATGTCGAGGGGTTAAAATCCTTAACCACGATGCTTTGCCGCGCCGGATGATGTATATTCGGTTGAATGTAAGATGTGTTCAATCGGGTATATAAAGTCTGATATTGTTGTCTTTATTTTTTATATGCATTATGTTATTAGAGCATGGGCTTATTAAGTTTGATTAAAGGTCCTCCATTTCAAGGGGTAAAAATCCTTTACCACGATTCTTTGCCGCGCCGGATGATGTATATTCGGTTGAATGTAAGATGTGTTCAATCGGGTATACAAAGTCCGATATTGTTGTCTTTATTTTTTATATGCATTATGTTATTAGCGCATGGGCTTAGTAAGTTGGATAAAGGTCCTCCATGTCGAGGGGTTAAAATCCTTTACCACGATGCTTTGCCGCGCCGGATGATGTATATTCGGTTGAATGTAAGATGTGTTCAATCGCGTATACAAAGTCCGATATTGTTGTCTTTATTTTTTATATGCATTATGTTATTAGCGCATGGGCTTAGTAAGTTGGATTAAAGGTCTTCCATTTCGAGGGGTTAAAATCCTTTACCGTGATGCTTTGCCGCGCCGGATGACGTTTATTTGGTTGAATGTAAGATGTGTTCAATCGGGTATACAAGGTCCGATATTGTTGTCTTTATTTTTTATATGCATTATGTTATTAGCGCATGGGCTTAGTAAGTTGGATTAAAGTTCCTCCATGTCGAGGGGTTAAAATCCTTTACCGTGATGCTTTACCGTGCCAGATGACGTATATTCGGTTGAATGTAAGATGTGTTCAATCAGGTATACAAGGTCCGATATTGTTGTCTTTATTTTTTATATGCATTATGTTATTAGCGCATGGGCTTTGTAAGTTGGATTAAAGGTCCTCCATGTCGAGGGGTTAAAATCCTTTACCACGATGCTTTGCCGCGCCGGATGATGTATATTCGGTTGAATGTAAGATGTGTTCAATCGGGTATACAAAGTCCGATATTGTTGTCTTTTTTTTATATGCATTATGTTATTAGCGCATGGGCTTAGTAAGTTGGATTAAAGGTCCTCCATGTCGAGGAGTTAAAATCCCTTACCACGATGCTTTTGTTGGAAATAATTACCAAGCCCCAAGATCAACAAGAACAAGCAAAATATATAAATACATGAATGAATTAATTGAAGTATGGCGGAATCATACTCACAATACTTGAAAATGGATGCTAAGATGATGCGAAATTCCTCCCTTGTGCAGTGAAGCTCTCGGCCAAGAAGAAAAGAGGGACTCCAAGTCGAATTTGATCCTTCCAAGCTCAAGGATTAGTTTCCCATATCACCTATGTATGATCCCTTGAAGGTGCTAGCCTTGTTGTGATTTTGAATGCACAACTTCTTCAAATCTTGCCACACAAATTGAAGAAATGGAGAGCCCAAAACTGCATCTGTTTTTCGGCAATGTGAGAGAGAGGAGTATTATGATTTTTGTTACAAAAATCAATTATATTTATGCCATAATATTTATTAAATTAATAATAAACTTATGACACAAATCATGCAATGGCTTAGAGTGTCAAACACTCAAACTCCATGCAAAACCATTGAGTGTATTGTACATTATCACCATGCAATGTATTAACAATTAAATAATGCATATAATGACATGTGTCATGTGGGCCCCACACGTTTCCAAATGAAAGTGGGCCCACGTGCACTCACGCGTTCGGGTTCGATATTTCCGAAATACCGAACTTACGTCGCGACGTTTAATTAAATCGAATTTAAATAAATAATTGCGCCTAGCGAAATTATTATTTACGTCGCTAACGAATTAATTCTAAATTAACTCGTTTGCCCGAATTAAAATCTAATTTTAATTTCGCGTCGAAATCGAATTTCGATTATTATATCGAATATAATAATTTTACGATTAATTCCAAATTAATCGTTCTCTCTCTTGTATAGTACTTTATCCAAGATAAAGTCTCTCCGTAATTAATCCAAGATTAATCGAGTTTGAATCATACGTCATTGGTGAATCTTCGGGAAGCGACCCAAGAGATCCCTGGATATGTTGGCAGTAAATACGGCCGTCAGATTATCTGAATACGTACGTACCAAGTACTACGTTTTTACCGATTTACAAGACAAGGTTAGCCTCTAGCAAAACGCCATGCCTACCCAATTCTCCAGAAATATTCTTATTGGAATATAAGATCTATAATAGGCGTAGTATACCGTAGTATAGTGTATATCGAACCAGTATCGGATGATCACATGTAAGGCCTGGGGCTGGAAATGTGTCTGCCCCGTACGATACACATATCGGACATCAAGCAACCAGTCTCTTGGAATCGGATAATCCTGACCTAGTCATATTATCCCGATGGTTGCAACCATTATAGAGTACTAGTTCTGTATCCCTCGCGATCATCATCTCCATATGTCTGAAGTGATACTTCCATCTTGACATCACACCCAATACACTACGATTCTCGATAAACCCAGAAGAGGTGTACACAGAACCCGTTAAAGCCCTGGACCACCAAAACTAAAGTTTACTGATTGTCGTAAGTACTAGCAATGCAAGTCTCAGGTTAAGATCATATGCACCTACCCTGAAGCGGACTCCCATAGACACGCAGACATACTACCAATGGGATTCCGCGGGGTCTATCCAGAGCGAAGCTGTTTTCCGTACCATCGGTAAAACACAACCTCCTACCGCACTTGCATAAGTATCCTATACTTAAATATATTAGAACTATGCGGTTGTGCCCTCACAACATGCACAAGTGCAGTACTAGTCTATTCCGCATTATCGATGTCCAATCTCGATAATACTACGACTAGGGATATTTAATACCGTCTCATATCATCACAATAATACAATATCATTTACAAAATAGTGACGCTGTGGGTCATAATGTCTAACAGCTTTGCCGCGCCGGATGATGTATATTCGGTTGAATGTAAGATGTGTTCAATCGGGTATATAAAGTCTGATATTGTTGTCTTTATTTTTTATATGCATTATGTTATTAGCGCATGGGCTTAGTAAGTTGGATTAAAGGTCCTCCATTTCAAGGGGTTAAAATCCTTTACCACGATGCTTTGCCGCGCCGGATGATGTATATTCGGTTGAATGTAAGATGTGTTCAATCGGGTATACAAAGTCCGATATTGTTGTCTTTATTTTTTATATGCATTATGTTATTAGAGCATGGGCTTAGTAAGTTGGATAAAGGTCCTCCATGTCGAGGGGTTAAAATCCTTTACCACGATGCTTTGCCGCGCCGGATGATGTATATTCGGTTGAATGTAAGATTTGTTCAATCGGGTATACAAAGTCCGATATTGTTGTCTTTATTTTTTATATGCATTATGTTATTAGCGCATGGGCTTAGTAAGTTGGATTAAAGGTCCTCCATGTCAAAGGGTTAAAATCCTTTACCGTGATGCTTTGCCGCGCCGGATGACGTTTATTTGGTTGAATGTAAGATGTGTTCAATCGGGTATACAAGGTCCGATATTGTTGTCTTTATTTTTTATATGCATTATGTTATTAGCGCATTGGCTTAGTAAGTTGGATTAAAGGTCCTCCATGTCGAGGGGTTAAAATCTTTTACCACGATGCTTTGCCGCGTCTTTTTAGCCCGTTATTATTTATTAGGTGCATCCATTCATCCGTTCACGTATGTGTCATGTTGTTTACTGTATTTTGGAGGTCACTACTGTAACCCCGTTTGAACACATTTCAAAACGCCGCACGAACGTATATTTTCTGTCTCAGTTCATTCGAACGCGTTTACGAACGCTACTCGGACGCGAACCTTCTGTTTACCGTTCAAACGTTGCTACGAACGCCGCACGAACGCCCACGGTAAACAGGCCATCTTCCATCATATCTCATGCATGGTTACTCATTTTGTCATTTTCCTTTTTGATTGTTTATGTTCTCGCAGTTAGTCATTTATTGTGTTCACAAGATCACATGTTCGTTTCCATGATGCATGTTTACACGATAGTTATCTACTTATGCTTCTGCATTCATCCATTCAACATGTTAATGAAGTTATATGCTTGCCGTTATTCCGATTTTCTTTCATGCGTGATTGTACAATTATTACCTACTGGCATGCCTATGATCAAATGTAATGTGCTCATGACATTGTATGCTTGCCGTATTTCAATTTATCTTTATGCATGCAAATTCGGACATAGATTATATGTAAATAGGTTGTATGCATATTTGGACATAGATTATATGCAAATAGGTTGTATGCAAATATGAAAATGCGTTACATGTGAACTTAGATATGAGCCTTGTACTTATGCATGCGAACTTAGGAGTAGATTATCCTTGGAAATAAATGGTGCTTAGGCTTGGTTAAATTATTGCATAAATCATTTCATTACAAGTGGCATAAGTAAGGGACCATTCCGAACCCAACGGTTTGAGGTCTTCCCTTGCGAGGGGTGAGTACGGCCTTAAATCTTTGTCCAGGTTCACACCGGGTGGCGACTCCATTATTCTCCGGTTTAGACCTCCGTGGGCTACTCCGTATTCCCAACTAGGATGCGAGCCTAGAACAGCATGCGTCGCCCAATTTCTGTGTCCCACAGTCACTCTATCTAAGGACATGTGTCATAAAACTCAAGATGAGAGAGACAGCATGAGTCGGATATCGTTCGCCTCGGCAGTCGAATCGATCATGTATGCCATGATATGTACGCGACTTGATGTCTCCTATGCTTTGAGCATGTTTAGTCGCTATCAAGCTGATCCAGGTGAAGGTCACTGGATGGCGGTTAAGAATATCCTTAAGTATCTTAGACGAACTAAGAATGCTTTCTTAATCTATGGAGATTGAGAACTTGAGGTAACTGGGTATACCGATGCAAGTTTCCAAACCGACAAAGACGACTGTAAGTCACAATCCGGGTACATATTTTTTTTGAATAACGGAGTAGTAAGCTGGAAATCTTCCAAGCAAGAGACTGTTGTCGATTCAACAACAGAAGCAGAGTATATCGCTGCAGTTGAAGCAGCAAAGGAGGCAGTTTGGATCCGAAAATTCCTAATTGGATTAGGAGTAGTTCCGTTAGCAGCTGAGCCTGTTCCATTGTATTGTGACAATAACGGGGCTATAGCACAGGCTAAGGAATTGCGGTCTCATCAATGATCCAAGCATGTTCTTCGACGTTTCCATCTAATTCGTGAGATCATACATCGTGGCGATGTGAAGATCGAGAAGGTCGCATCAGAGGACAACATTGCAGATCCACTGACGAAAGCCATTCCTCAGCTAAAGTTTGAGCGACATGTACATAGTTCAGGTATTAGATTCTTGAGTGACTGGCTAAAGGCCAAGTGGGAGATTGTTGGACAATTATGACCCATAGCGTCACTATTTGTAAAAGACATTGTGTTTTTGTACAAATTAATTATGTAGCAATGAAATTGCCTTTTATCATTTCGTAATTAGATTACTTAAATGTGTGAATGATGAAAGTCCTTATGATTAGTCCCGAATTGAAATGATATGAGACAGTATCAATCCACGACGGTTTAATCATTAATATCCCTAGTCGTAGTATTATCGAGACTGGACATCGATAATGCGGAATAGACTAGTATCGCACTTGTGCGTGTTATGGAAACGTAACAACATAGTTCTCATATATTTAAGTATTGGATACTTTTGCAAGTGTGATAGGAGGTTGTGTTTTACGGATGGTACGAAAAACATCTTCACTCTGGATAGACCCCGCGAAATCCCATTGGTAGTATGACTATGTATCTATGGGAGTCTGCATCAGGGTAGATGTATTTGGTCTTAACCTGAGACTTGCATCGCTAGTACTTGCGACAATCGATACACTTTGGTTTTGGTCGTCCAGGACTTTAACAGGTTCTGTGTACGCCTCTTCTGGGTTTATTGAGAATCATAGTGTATTGGGTGTGATGTCAAGATGGAAGTATCACTTCAGTCATATGGAGATGATGGTCGCACAGAGATACAAAACTGGTTCTCTAAGGGTTACAACCATCGGGATAATATGACTAGGTCATGATTATCCGATAATAAAGAGACTAGTTGCTTGTGATCCGATATATGCTTCGTACGAGACAGACACTGTACCAGCCCTAGGCCTTGCATGTGACATCCGATACTGGATCGCAATACGCAATACTACATATACTACGCCTGTTAAAGATCGTATATTCCATTAAGAATATTTCTGGAGAATTGGGTAGGCATGGTGTTTTGCTAGAAGCCAACCTTGTCTCGTAAATCGGTAAAAACGTAGTACTAGGTACGTACGTGTTCGGATAGTCCGACGACCGGATTTACTGCGAATATTCCAGGGATCTCTTGGGTCGCTTCCCGAAGATACACCGATGACGTATGATTCGAGCTAAATTAATCTGGGATTAATTGCGGAGAAATTTTATCTGGGATGAAATACTATTTGAAGAGAGAGAAAGATTAATTTGGAATTAATCATTAAAATAATATATTCGATATATTATACGAAATTAGATTTCGACGCGGAATAAAAATTAGATTTTAATTCGGGCAAACGAGTTAATTTTGAATTAATTCGTTAGCGACGTGAATAGTAATTTTGCTAGACATAATTATTTAATTAAATTCGATTTAATTACGTCGCGACAGGTGTTCGTTAATTCGGAATTAGCGAACCCGAGCCCGGGAGTGTTTGCGGGCCCACTCGTATTTTGAATCGAGTGGGGCCCACATGTCACATAAAGTGTCACATCACATGTCACCTTAAGTTACTTTTGGTTAATGTGTTTTGGTGGAGATGGTGGTGACTTTTTCAACACTCCAAAGTGATGGCTTGAGTGACCTTATACCAAACATTTGGTATTAGATATAAATTGATTTTTGAAAATCAAATTTAAGCCTTATCACTTCTCTCTCATTACGAAATTTGTGACAAAAAAATACTCTCCCATATTTCTTCTCATCTTCACCGAATTTGGAAGGAAATGCATTGAAAATTTTGTTGCAAAAATTTCAAAGGGCTAGCACTCATCAAGGATCATATCAAGGTGTTAGGGAAACCAACTTGGGAGCTTGGAAAGACAAAGCAAAGCTTGGAGCTTGTGGTGTCCCTTGGCTGAATTCAACAAGTCATCTTGGAGGAAAATTTTGTTGATCAACGCATCCATAAACCGATCAATGTAAGTGTGTTTCCGCCACTCTTCTTTGTTATTCATTCACATTTCTATGCTTATTTGATCTTGGGAATAAACTTAGAAACCCAACTCCACACACATCAATATCATCACTATCATCGACACCATCAACCACCTCACTCTTATTTATTGAAACATCAACATGTTTCATTTCATTACTCAAGGCTACGCTCATATCCTTCTTTAACTCACATTTTGCTAATGTCTTTTTCTCTATAAATTCTGGAAGCTCTCCTAGTAACATTCCAAACTCTGCAATCGCACATTTCTTTTTAGCCCACTCTTCTTCACTCCTCTGCATGTACAACTCTTCGTTATAGACCTCTTGTAGGGTAAAAGGAGCAAGCTTGATAATTTTTCCATTATACCTAAATTTGTACATATTATTATCCATATCATAAACTACTTTATTGAATTTATACCAAGGCTTATCCAATAAAATATGTGTATGACACATAGGAACCACGTCACAAACTACTTGGTCAACATACTTCCCAATTGCAAAATTTACCACAACCTGCTTAGTAACCTTGAACTCTCCAAAATCACTCATCCACTTATAAGGTCTATAAGAGGTATCAATGGTAATCCCAATTTTTCCACAAGGGTAGTGCTAGCTAAATTTGTGTGATTCCCTCTATTAATAATCATACTACACACTTTACTATTGATAAAGCATCTCGTGCGAAAGATAAATACTCTTTTGTCCATCAAATTATTTATATAAATAAACCCCTTACTTGAAAGACACCAATAATGAGGAAAAACTCAAAGAATCACTAAGAAAATATGAAAATAAACACAAAGAAACTGACTAAAAAAAACAGCAAAAGTAAAACAAGAACACAAACTGAACTGAAACTGGACAGAATTCGTAACTATTGTTTGAAAGAGATTTTGAGACTCAAAACGTAAACGGACAGAGTTTGTACAACAACTAACACATTCCTCTCCTCGAGTACTTATAAATCAATATATTATGGGTCTCGTAACTCCTTATAGATCAAAAGTTACAGCCGTTTTAAATTCAGTGCACGGCTGAAAAATTCTGACCGTACTGATCCGAAAATTACAGATAAATTCGACCCTAATTGACTCAAAAACTCCAAGAATTGAATCCTATATGCTATTACCATGCAAGAATATTATAATAACATCCAAGATTCAGTCATAAACATGAAAAACACAAAGGAAATAATAAAAAAAAATTGAAATGAGAAGAGACAAAAAAAAATAGGAAAAAAGGAATATAAAGACTTCATAAAATGATAAAGATAGAGAAAATCTTGACCTTGGAACCCTGAGTTCTGATACCAAATGATAGAAACCTGCCTGGAACAAAGTCAAATAAACCCCTCCACGTGTTCTAAGCCCCAAGAACCGCAAATCTTGATTTTGTAAGAACAAAATCCTTCCAAAATCAAGTCCAACCCTTAAAGAACTTTGCCCTTAAGAACCTTTATTTATTTCTCCGGAGAATCTTGAACAGCGATACAGCGCCACAACACTTGCCACACGTTAATAAGCTTTTGTTCCGTAGAACCAAGGAAGAATCCACTCCCTCAAGATGACACAAGTCACTTTGTTTTGTAAAAAAATGTTCTTAGTTAATTCCCAATTACAATGAATAATGCCCCTTTAAATAGGTGGCTAACCCTAATTCTACCCAAATATAATAAACTCCTAGTAAAATAAACCCAATAACACATAAAATAATTTAAAATTTCGTGCATGGTCTTTGTAATATAATTAAAGTTCGGCCTAACACTTAAACAACACATAACCTTAAAAAATTATAAAATATAAAAACCATAGGGATATCTTGCGTCCTCATTTTGACCAAGAAGACATCCGAACTGGACTTTGATATAAGCTTCAAAGTTATAGAGCTACGAGTTCTCTTTCCAATGCAACTTGAATCACCAAAAGCAGACATTGGACACATACGAAGACTGCACAAATCCCGCCACTAATAGTGCACCATTCGGAAATAAAGCCCAAAATCAATCAAGGCAGCCCATGCACATCCAAGACCCATTCCAATATTGCTATAGACATAATAAAGCATTCACATAAAGTCTCATGCATGGACCAAACTCCAGAACCCAAGGAATTTTCCAAATCCACCAAAATGGCCCAAATACACCAATTTGACCAAGCCATGCAATCAGCCACAACTTCAAGTTAACTTGGCCCAACAAACAGAGCTCATTCTGGATCACATCATTATCTTTATTTGAAGACATTCCATATGTTTCCTGAATATATTGTATCATTGATCTTAACTATATGCATCCACGACTTGTTTCATGGATAACAAGTATTTCTGAATGATTAGAAGAAGTTGCAACCATTGTTTGCTTTATAAATCTCCATGATACAACAATACTACCAAAATTAAATAAATAATCTGTTTGTGATCGGGCTTTATGTGGATCCAGCATCTGCATATCCAATTAGAGGTGATTTTGATCCATTTGGATAAAATAAGCCCATATAAATTATTCCACGGACATAGCGTAAAATATGCTTTACACCATTCTAATGCCTTTGAGTTGGTGCATAATTATATCTTGCCAATAAATTGACTGAAAATATAATATTAGGTCGAGTGTAATTTGCAAGATACATAAGTACACCAATTGCACTTAAGTATGGTACTTCAGGACCAAGAATCTCTTCACCATTCTCTTTAGGACGAAATGAATCTTTCCTCACATCAAGTGATCGCACCACCATTAGAGTGCTTAATTGATGAGCTTCGACCATATAAAAACATTTTAAAACTTTTTTAGTATATGTTGACTGATGCATGAATATTCCACTTGACAAATGCTCGATCTGCAGGTCAAGCCAAAATTTTATTTTCCCAAGATCTTTCATTTCAAATTCATTTTTCAAATAAGAAAATATTTTTGAAAGCTTTTCAGAAGTTACAATGAGATTCAAATAATCAACATATACAACGATTATTGCAAATCTAATTTCAGACTTGTCTTTAATAAAAACACAAGGGCAAATTGGATTATTTAGTTGCTTAGGTGGTTGTACCACATATACCATATTGTTTCAATCCATATAATGATCGTTGTAACTTTAATGAATACAAGCTGTGAGGTTTTGAATTATTTATATTTGATATTTTAAATCCCTTAGGGATTTTCATATAAATATCAGTATCAATAGAACCATATAAATATGTAGTCATTACATCCATCAGACGCATTTCAAGCCCTTTAGAGACCGCGAGACTAACAAGAAATCGAAATGTGATTGCATCCATAATAGGAGAATATGTCTCCTCATAATCAATGTCGAGCCTTTGAGAAAAATCTTGTGCCATTAATCTTGCTTTATATCTCACAATCTCATTTTTCTCATTTTATTTTCTTACGAATACCTCTTTATATTTAACAAGTTTGACATCTTCAGGTGTTTGGACTACAGGTCTAAAAACTTCATGTTTTGCAAGTGAATTTAGTTCTACTTGAATAGCTTCTTTCTACTGTAACCAATAATTTATGTGTCGACATTCTTCCATAGTTTATGGTTCAGGATCATTGTAATCATATTTTGAATATTTTGAGCAATAATAAATGAAAATACATTATCAATAATAATTTTATTTTGATCCCATGGTTTTTCTATACCAACATACCCAATTGAAATCTCATTATTATTTGCCGCTTTGAGAGAAACTGGAAAATCTTCAATTGTTGGTTAATTTACCTCTTATGGGGCAATAGGGTCGATAGCTTGTAATCGATCAGTTTCTGTTTCTTGATTAGTAAGTAAAGACTCTTCTAAAGTACTAACTTCATTTTGTATCTTTTCTTGTGTTATCCTCTTCCGAGGAGTCGTGTCTTGAACCAATTGGTCTTCCATATTCCAAACGTATTTTACTTTCATTAGTTTTATAATGTAGTCTTTCAGGGACTTCAACACGTACTGAGGTATTCTCAGCTGGAATATGTGATTTTATTATTTTTCCTGAATCAGTAAATGCATCAGAAATTTGATTTGCAATACGTTGTAAATGAATGATCCCCCTAACGACGAGAAAACTTGTTCATCAAAATGATAATATGCTAATCTCCCGGTTAAAACATCTCATGTCAAAGGCTCGAGATATCTAATTATAGATGGAGAATTGAAGCCAACATATATTCCAAATATTTGTTGTGGACTCATCTTAGTTCTTTGTGGGGGTGAGATTGGTACATATATTACACTATAAAAAATTCTCAAATGAGAAATATTTGGTTGTTGACTAAAAATAAGTTGTGAATGAGAATATGTATGATAGGAACTCGATCGAATGCGAATCAATAATGCAACATGTAGTATATTGTGTCTCTAACATGAATATAAATGTTTAATCAAAGATTCAACTAAACCATTCTGTGTATGCGTGTGTGAAACATGATACTCAACATCAATCCCAATTGACATGCGATAATCATTAAAAGATCTAGATGCAAAATCACCAGCATTATCTAATCTAATTTTTTTAATAGGAAATTTAGGAAATTATGCTAATAATTTGATAATTTGAGCAAGAAGTCTTAGAAATGCAACACTACGAGTATATTGTAAATAGACGTGTGACCATCTTGTTGATGCATCTATTAATCATGAAATAACGAAATGGTCCAAAACTTGGATGTATGGGTCCACATATATCCCCTTGGATTCATTCTAAAAATTTAGGAGATTCAAGACTTAACTTTGTTGGAGATGGTCGAATGATCAATTTTCCTTAAGAACAAGCAATACATGGATTATCAGTAGGTAAAAAAATCTCATGGTTCTTTAATTGACGTCCATATGAATTATCTATAATATGACGCATCATTAATGATCCAAGATACCCAAGTTTATCATGCCAAAGTCTAAAAATCTTTGGATCAGGAAACTTCTGATTCTTTATAAAATTTATTTCTATTGTTCGTATTGTTGTATAATACAACCAATAAGAAAGAGAGGGAAGTTTTTCTATTACATGCATCTGACATGAAATAGTTAAGGCAATGCAAAGAAATTCAGAATTATCTTCATTAGATGTTTCAATATGGTATCCATTTTGACGAATATATTTAAAACTAAGCAAATTTCTCTGGATTTTCTAGAGTATAAAGTATCCTCAATTTTTATTTTTGTACCAGTCGATAATATAATATTTACTCTTTCGGAGCCTTCAATCAGATTTTGTAGAATCTTATATTGTATTAACATTAGCTTTAGCTAATATTAAATTAGTGAAATATTTTCATTTCGTAGAATTATATGCGTTGTAGCAATATCTACTAAACATCCATCTTCAACATTGACCATAAAATTTTTTTATGGTATCCATTGTTATCTTCACATATATATTATACAAAGTTAATAAAAATAAGAATATATGAAATATTCAAATAAAGTGAATAAAACACAATAAATATTATTTTATTAGGAAATTCGAAAATTACACACCAAACTCTCATAAAACACTTAAATAAAAAAAACACTCATTGTAATATAATTTAAACAACCATAACACCAAACTTTAAACACACCGTGCTTTAAATCGCACTTAATTTTAGAACACACTAAACCTTAAAACACACTAAACTTTAAACACACTTCAAAACCGAAATCTATTCGGTCTTCACATGTCCATCACCAATCAAATGATCAATTTTTTCCATTAAGATCTTCAAAAAAATTTCTAAAACATCGATCTAAATGGATTATATCAATTGGATTGTCACGATCAATGAAATTTATTTCAATTTCTTTTACTTATGACTTTTGGATACTTGGTAGAGATTAGCAAAATATTTTATTGTATGACAGACATATGACCAATGTCCTTTCATATCACATCTTTAACAAATATTATTGTTGACGGTGGATTTTGGTCTCAGGGCAATATGGGAATATCACTCCCGAGGAAATCCTCCTTCAATAGTGATTTTGTTTGGTTATGGGGGACCAAAGGCAAATTTAGCAGAAAACAGATAAATACACCAATCAACAAGGGGGTTTAACGTGGTTCAGTGGATTTAGATCCGACCTACGTCCACGGACACAAACATGATGATATTTTTATTGCTGAAACTCGTAATTCTTCTGTCTTTTTACAAATCAGAGCTTGATGATTCTCCTCTCTCCTTTTTTTGATGCCCCTTACACATACTCTGCCCTCCTATTTATAATAGTACAGAAATCAGACTCCTATTTGCATAAGAAATCCTAGTTGAACTCAGTCTTCTCCTCTTGATGAGGATTTCTAATCCAACGTTGCTTTCTCTTTTCTTATTCCTTTTTGGATTATGACTTTATTTCCTTGTGAAAGTATGATAATTTGTTTCATCTTATCCACAGGAATAGGGCGTCATGATAGTATTTTATGCTGAGAATGATTCTACCGACTTGATAGTGCCCGGTTATCTGAACCCAAGTGATCGGTTGCCGGTCATAAAGTGCTCGGTCTATTTCTGTTGTGGTCGGTTTGAAACCGTAAGGTGCTTGTTCTTTTATTGTGAGGTGGTCGGGTTAACTTTGATGATCTCATTTAAACAAGGAATTACCCTCCTATCCTTTTAAATGTCATAGTACCTGAAAACACCATCAACAATTATTATGATCATTCTCATATTTCTTTTGTGGACCTTTTCCTTTGTCTTGCTTTCCATTATTGTTATTCCACTTTAGGTGGTTTGATCTGAATGACTTATTATAATCACCACGGCCTTGACTATATTTATGACCACGGCCATGGCCTCGACCACGTCCTCGATTAGCACCATGACTATTAACTAAGGTACCATTCACTTTAGGGAGTGGTACAGATCCAGTCGGGCGAGACTGATGGTTCTTCAATAAAAGCTCATTATTTTTCAACCACCAAAAGACATGAGAATAATTCGGATAATTTTCTAAATCTTCGCTCTCTCTATATTGCTGCTGCAGGAGTAAGTTCGAGGCATGAAAAGTAGATGATGTCTTTTCCAACATATCTATATCAGATATTTTTTCTCCACACAATTGTAACTGAGAAACAATTTTGAATAATGCAGAATTATAATGACTTAAAAAATTTAAAAATTCTATAATCGTAAGTGCATCCAGTCATAATGAGCTTCTGGAAGTATGACTGTCTTTTGGTGATTGAATCTTTCATTTAGACAACTCTAAAGGACAAAAGGATCTTTTACCATTAAATACTCACATTTCAATTGTTCATGAAGATGGTGGCGAAGAAAAATCATTGCCTTATCACAGTGTTGGATGGATGCTTCATTGCCTTCCTTTATAGTATTTTCAAGGTTGATGACATCAAGATGGATTTCACATCTTAGATTCAAGATAGATAATTATCACCTGAGATACCAAAAGGCACAAATTCAAGTTTTGCAAGATTCGACATGTCTATAAAATAATAAAGATAAGCAATTCATTACTTCAATACATATTAAACCATGGAAGAAAAATATCATATATTAAAATATTATATATTTTTTTAATTGAAAAATACATATTGCTTTAGCACAATTTAATAAGATATATCAAGATTAATATTCAATTTGAACATCAGATTATAAGCACAATTTAATAAGATATGCATGTACAACACGGTATTAAAATAAAATACGTTCGTACACTCGATTAATTTCATTCGATTTTAATTAAGGGATTCTAAGAATTATTTATTAGCGAGAAATGAAGTTGAAACTGTAAGAGCTTCTGGCCTTTATATTCTAGATTTTTTTGATTTTTTTGATTTTTTTTCAGAATTGCAAACAGATGTATTAACCTTAGATTTATATCAAATGAGATTTTAGGATTACAATATACTGCAAATGGGTATATTTTAAAAACAATATTTTAAGGGATTATCTTCAAGGCATTTACTTACTGAATAGTTCAATATACAACGTAAACTCAGCATCTAATTTCATTTGATGTAAAATGATAAGAATAAAATAGCTGACTTCCAGAAAAGTTCATGACAAGAACCTTGTAACATACTAACAGTGTATTTTTATAGAAAAATATAATCATTTTCATGTGATAATTAATTGTACTAAAACATATAATATATAATATTATATAACAAAATCAATTTTAAGGGAGTTGATTGTTTTCATTACCTGATCAGAGCTTCGTACTAATAACATAATAGAGAATATTAAGAATAACACAATGAAAAAAAAAAGGGAGAGAGAGCAAATGAGAGCATAAATTATAAAGAAATTTTATTCATTTCAAAGTGTGTAAAAACAAAGAGATAAGTTCTCCTTTTATAGTTATATGATCATAACATAAAAATAAATGCTTAATAAAATAGATGATCATGGATCATAATTTTTGGGGGTTATAGGTAGATAAATGATTGTTAGTAAGGAGATTAAAAGTTGTAAGTTATCAACATCCACATAATTTTAATTTATTTATAAAAAATATCTTTTATTTTTCATTTCTAACTTTAAATTTTAAAGATATTTTCTACATTTTATATGTAAGAAAGCATTTTGACTTCACAATAAAAGTGCCATTTGTCATAAAGATATCAAAAGGATGACAATATCGGAAGAGTTGGTTCCCACTAATGTGAATCATTGGTTTTTACGAACATAAAATTACCTTCAACTTTTAATCTGTAACGACCGATGGTTTTTCTACTGTAAACAACTATACTGTTACGAAAGGGACGAAAACACATAGAATAAATTATATTGAGACACAAATATACTCATGAGATGACTTTGGGGATGATCGGTTAATCCCTCAAAGTCCCGGGATAGGACTGTACAATGTTCCCCTTTAAATAGCCCATGGTATTTGGGGCGTAACTTTTTCGTATGAACTCCAATTTTTATGAATTTTATATCGTTGGAAAGCTGAGATTGAGTGGTACAACTTCTGCGTTGAACATTTTCCCAAATTCGGATCAGAAGCTTATCAAAAATGTAAGTCAAAATCCTGATGAATAGTGATTTCGGGGTCAAAATGGAAAAATCTCAAATTTTCTACATTTTTCTACATTCTTCTACAACATTCTTAATATCAATTGGGTCCACTATATAAGGGACTACTATTCACCATTTCTAAAAGGGGAGAATGAAAAAGAAAAGAAAGAAAACGGGAGGGAAAGAGAGGGAAAGAAGAAAAGAAGAAGCCGAGAGGTAGAAGAAGAAGAAAAGAAGAAAGGAGAAAGAAGAAGAAGGGAAGAAAGAAAGAAGAGAAGAGAGAGAGAAGAAAAAGAGTTTTGCCATCCATGGAACTTAATGGAAGAGATGTGGATCCAACAAAAAATAAAGGTAATGAACTAAACCCAAATTCTAAGATATTAAATTTTGACAAATTGATGATATGAATGTTGTAGAGGCATGATTATGTGTTGTATGTTACTAGTTAATTAGTAAAGAGATGAGTTATGGAGTTAAGTGTGGAGTTTGAAAAGTTTAGAGTTTGATTTAAGAGTAATGGATTTATGATTAAATGAGTAATTAGTGATGATAAAATGGTAGTTTAGTATGTGTAGAATTGATATAATGTAATGGATGGTGTATTGGATTAATTACATATGCATTGGGGATGCATTTGGGTAAAGAAAATCGCATGAGGAAAGAGATGTAGAAACCTGGGAATCAGGTCTGCATCGCGACGCAGGAAGAAGCTCACGTCGCGACGCGTGATGGAATTCAAGGGCAGTTTCTGGGTGACGCGCGTCGCGACGTGCAGGACCCTTGCATCGCGACACGGATACAAAATTAGGCCAAATTGATTTAGACCATTCCAGTTCCATCCTCAGCGTATTAGAGACCACCCTTAAGATCTCGAATCAGTCATTATGCTCACATTACATTCTAGTACAACATGATATACTGAATTGCGATTTTACGCATTTAAAATTAGTGGTTTAGCCTAGTTCTAGAATTCATCTCGTAACTTTTAGTCTGATCAAGCTATCACCTTTAGACCATTGCATGAATTGCGATCTCCTTCGACGAAGCAGTATAGTTCCAGCCAGTTTCCAAGCACAGTGAGTGGACATTTTCTCTTCTAATTGTTTCTTTATTATTTCGTATTTAAATGTCAGACTTATATTTTCTGCAAATAGGGCGTTAGCCAATTTTTTATTTTTTTTTTATTTATTTTTTTTATCATGTAAGATTTAACATGTTTTGAGAAATGATTTGGAAAAGATAAATTTTCAGTATGAGTTTTATATTTTTCAGGGCATGAGGGAAAAACTCACCACAGTATGTAACTTGAGACAGCTTGGAATTGATGGACAGAGACATGTGCACATGCAGAGGACTAGGGGGACGACGATACGTAACACCCCTAGATCCTAGTTTCAGAGTCAGGATGACGATATAGGTTCGTGTACCTGGACTCTAGTTCAGAGCTTGGGTGGTAGCATAGATCTGCACCCCCAGGTCTAGTTTGTGGCTTGGGGGACGACGATATGTAACACCCCAAGACCACCAATTTCAGATACAGTAGTGGCATGCTTTGGGGGACGGCGATACGTAACGCCTCAAAGTCATGGATTTACACTGCTGGCTACAGTTAGGCGTATGGGGGGACGGTGATACATAACGCCCTCATACGTCAAGGTTTTTCAGATACAGTGCAGCTCACAGATTTCAGAAAGGATTTTTAGTTTTCAGTTACAGTTTTTAGAAAGAGTTTTCAATTACAGTTTTCAGAAAAGCTTTTAGAAATGAAAGTTTCCAGAAACAGCAGTTTTATAAGAGATTCAGAATTTGAAAGCAGAAACTAGTTTTCTTATAAAGCTAATTTGTGGGTTTTCTGTTTTAGAATCAAATATTTTTATAACAGGTTTTCAGTTTCGTCCACTCACTTAGATCGAATAGCGATCTAATCCCCACACTCCCAGTTTTATGATCTTGCAGGTATTCTTGGAGGACGAGTTCAGGATGACAGATACTGATGCAGTCACTAGGGTTTGGAGTCCACCAGTTCAGAGTTAGAGAGCATAAGAGTCCAGACAGAGTCAAAGTAATGTTGCATGTATACACTAGTGTTGTATAAGTCGTTATAAGTGTCTGTTATTATTTTGTAAAGAGAAATATATTTGAGTATACAGTTATGAGAAATAAAAGCACTTTATATTGTTGAGTTGGGCTATTGTTCATGTGCATGACTTTGCATTTAAATGGTTTAGAATATATTCGAAAAGTCAGAGGCTAATATGGTTAGTACTGCTATCCCCTGCCGGTAACATCCCCCAGATTTGGGGATGTTACAAAGATGGTATCAGAGCATGGTCTAGAGAGTCAGTGACTGCAGTGGGTAGAGTGATGGGGTCTAGTATACGCAGTATGTCAGGGATACTCGTATATGAGGCACTACCTCACCAGTATTCGATCCTCGAGTATGTCCTTAAGATCCTCAGACATGTTAGTAAGTATTTCCAAGTCCTTCGAATCCTTTTTCCTTACCCTAGATAGGAATCATTTTGTAATCATCCTTGATTTCTCCCTGAAGTTCAGTACAAGTTAGGGAACCAGATAGTGTTGGACAGTTATGACCAATAGCGTCACTATTTGTACAGATCATGGTGTTGTTGTACAAATTAACTATGTGACAAAGGAGATTGCTCTCTTATCATTTGTGATTAGATCACCATGATGTATAAATGATAGGAGGTCCCTGTGATTTGTTCCTGGATTGAGAAGATATGAGACAGTATCAATCCACGAAGGATAAATCATTAAATATCCATAGTCAGAGTATTATCGAGATTGGACATCAATAATGCGTAAAAGACTAGTATTACACTTGTGCCCGTTGTGAGGGCACGACGACATAGTTCTCATATATTTGGATATAGGATACTCATGCAAGTGCAATAGGAGGTTGTGTTTACCGATGGTACGGGAAACAGCTTCGCTTTGGATAGACCCCCTCGGAATTCCATTGGTAGTATGACTATGTGTCTATGGAAGTCCGAAATCAGGGTAGGTGTATTTGGTCTTAACCTGAGACTTGCACCACTAATACTTGCGACAATCAATATACTTTGGTTTTGGTCGTCCAGGGCTTTAACAGGTTCTGTGTACGCCTCTGCTGGGTATATTGAGAATCGTAGTGTGTTGGGTGTGATGTCAAGACGGAAGTATCACTCTAGTCATATGGAGATGATGATCGCGCAGGGATACATAACTGGTTCCCTAAAGGGTTGCAACCATCGGGATAATATGACTTGGTCATGATTATCCGATAATAAATAGACTAGTTGCTAGTAATCCGATATATGCTTCGTACGGGGCAGACACTGTACCAGCCCCAGACCTTGCATGTGATCATCCGATACTGGATCGACATACGCAATACTACGTATACTACGCCTGATATAGATCACTATATTCCTGTAAGGATATTTCTGGAGAATTGGGTAGGCATGACGCTTTGTTACAAGCCAACATTGTCTTGTAAATCAGTACAAACGTAGTACTAGGTACTTACATGTTCGGATAGTCTGACGACCGCATTTACTGCCAACATATCCGGGGATCTCATGGGTCGCTTCCCGAAGATTCACCGATGACGTATGACTCGCACTTTAATTAATCTGAGATTCATTAGATGAGAGAGAAAATTAATCTGGGATTAATTGCGGAGATATTTTATCTAGGATAAAATATCATTTAAAGAGAGAGAACAATTAATTTGGAATTAATCGATTAAATAATATATTTGATATATTATACGAAATTGGATTTCGACGCGGAATTAAAATTAGATTTTAATTCGGGCGAACGAGTTAATTTAGAATTAATTCGTTAGCGACGTGAATAGTGATTTCACTAGGCATAATCATTTAATTACGTCGCAACGGAAAATTCATTAATTTGGAATTAGCGAACCCGAGCCCGGAAGTGTTTGCGAGCGCATTCGCATTTCGAATTCGAGTGCGGCATGCAAGTCACATCAAACGTCAAATCGCTAGTCGCATCAAGCATCAAATCATTAGTCACTTTGAGTGATGTGACAACTTGTCACTTGATTGATTGATGTAAATAGTGATGTCAGTGGTTGGCATTTATGGTTTGACTTTTTGGAAAAGGAAAATTTGGTATATGTTTATTTGTTTTTTGAAAACAAATTAATAATACACTTTTGCAAACAACCATCTCATCTCTCTCATTTTTCTTTTTCTTCTCTCTCCAAAAGCGCCCAATGGGCTGCTATTTTTCTTCTTCTAGTTTTGGTTACTGCCGAGAATAAAGAGAAGGAGATGGTGATTTTGTGGCAAAATTACCAAGTGTTATCACACCAAAGGGTACATGCAAAGGTGATAGGGAACTAACTTCATGAGCATGGAATTTCATCACAAGCTTGGAGCTTGCAATGGAGGACCAAAGCCGAAAATGGAAGAGCCCATTTCAGCCACTGCCGTGACTTGGAGGAGGCAGAAAATGATTTTGTTCTTCACCGCATCGCCTCAACCGATCGATGTAAGTATTCCACAACTTTCTTCGATGTATTCACATGTATTTGGATGCTTGTTATTTGATCCTTGGGACCGTAGAACCCAACAATGGTATCAGAGCGGAGTAAAAGCATGAAATTTGACTTAGGGTTAAAATTTGGGTAAAATGTATTTGAGCATGATTTTATGAAATTGGATGATTGAGTATGCTTAAATGTGTTTTAATTGAGGATTGATTGGAACAATTTGATGAAATATTGTTTGGAACAATTTTGCTCAAAATTCTTAGCTTGGCCGAGAGTTTACTATGCCCTAATGTCTTGAATTTTTGGATTTTTGATTCATTGGATGAGTTGGAATCATGTTGGGAATATTGATTTAATGTTGAATTGGATTGAATTTGATTTGGACATAAAATCCCCTCCATTGCCGAGACTTGAAGAAGCATGAAAGGGTTTGATTTTTTGATAAAATGTGTTGGACATGTTTTGTTGATGATAAGCATGATTAATTGTACAAATTTGTGTTTTGGAAATATTGATTTGGGTAATTAATTGTGTAATACACTTTAGTTTAATTAAATTGTGAAATTGGATTTTTGTAATTTAATTAAATGGGCTTAAATTGGATTTGGGATTGTAATGTTGTTATTGGGCTTTAATGGGCTTGGTTGTACCAAGATGGGTTTAGGCTAACTTGGTTGAATCCAATTGGGCCCAAAACCGCTTCGATAAAGTCTAAATGCGACTAATGGACCTTTAAAGTTTAATTGGGCCTAATGGGCGTAAATTGATTTCTAGGCTTATGGGGTTACTCCTTGATTGGGCTTTGGTTATTGGGTTTGATCCAAGTTGACCAAAAGTCCACGCCTTAAAGAAATTAATTAAAAGCCCATTGGACTTTAATTAAATAAACGTTGGACGTTGATCGGGCTTTGAGACCCGTAACGATTAAATTTGGAATTTAAATCGTAAAGGTTCGTCAAATAAAGTGTAATATTTAATTTGGAATTAAATAGCGGATTAGTATTAAATACATATTAAATTGGATTTAATGTTGTAGTTTAATTTAATTCGAGAATTCGTACTTTGAGTATTTATTCGCAAAACGAGTTTGACTCGCGCAAAATCAAATCGTTGTTTGAACATTGGATGGTCATTAATTATCAGATTAATTAATTGGATTAGATTGATTGATAACATGTTTGTGTGAATAAATGGTTGCGATGCATGAATAATGTATATCGGATGGATATTAGAAGGGTGGGGCAATTTTAGAAATTGTTGTAATAAATTTGGAATTTATTAATTGGACCTGCGTGTCCAGCCTATTACCTCCTTACTCTTTGTATTCTCTTCTCACCTATTCCCCTAAATGTAAATGAGGTTTCTTTAGAAGTGTAGTGTAACTGGTAGAAGCAAATACTTGTGCTAGCGGGAGAGAGAAGAAAGAGAGAGATTTGATCTAGGATCAATAAGTTAAGTATCCATCCGCATATCATTATTATATTTATTTACTCGCCTTATTATGTGTTTAGAATGCATGTTTAAGGGTGTATGATGATGAGACCTTAACAAAGATAATAAATTGGTTGCCAATTTGCACACGAAAAACCCTCGCAAAATATTAAGCGTTTTTCCTTCCATTGAGTGATTCTTACTCAAGATCTAAGACTGGCATTGGTTTATTGGCCAAAGTCAAGACCTTTGTCCGTTGAGGATGTGTTTGAGTCATGAGAGCTTTGTTCCATATTGGTGTCTTGTCCAAGTTGTGGTTTGTTGGCCAAAGTCAAGACCACTTCTTGTCCATCGACATTGATTACGAAGCTTTCCATGGTCAATGGGTCACGCTTAACTGGGATCACTAAGTTTGTTGTGCCAAAGCCAAGGCTTAGTTGATTCAGAGGAAAAAGGTTAGGCAATATATTGGATATATTGGCATATATAAGATATATGTTTCGGACTTGGATGTCCCTCTACTCGATCTAGGAATTGGATCGGATGCAATTGATCTTAGAGATCTACCTAGTTAATTATCATACAATTTGTTGGCTGACCGGCGTAAACACACACGTATAACGCAAGCGCACGTATCGTTCAAGTAGTATAAAAATATCGATCCCACGAGGACTTAATATCTAATCTATTAATTTTATGAGGTCAAATGATTACTAGTATCTAACAGGTTGTTTGATTGATTTGAAATGGTGACGATTCTAAATTTAAAAACAAGTAAATAAAATTATTCGAAAGTAGGTTTTAAGAAAATTCAATATTAAAAACTATCTAGGGTTGTGATTTCTTCCAATATCATTTTAAAGATGAAGTGGTTATCTTAAAGTTGGGTAATATATTGATTTATTAACCTGGAACACTAAATTATGTGTAAGCCTCTGTCGATGGTCAGACACAAATACCCAGTTTAATCCAATTGAACCATATGTCTATGTAAACCAAATTATCTGGATTCATTAAGTTTAAGTTCCAATTATGGCTACCCCCGCCCGACAGGTATATGTCTATCCTGTAAGAAAATCTATTAAAGGGTTATCTATCCTCAAGGAAGATCGTGGACTATTGAGTCTAAGGTCTTAAACTTAAAATCCCTATGTCTAGTTCATTTTAAGTTTCCCAGTTCAATTTTATTAATGGCCAGTTAATGAAAAAATATTAAGATTAAGAATCAATAAATAAATCTTTATATTACCCAAACTATAATTTAACCTCTTATAAACCGGTGATATTGGATTTCATCACAACCCCAGATAACTGGCTTAGTTACGACACATATTTACGGGTAGTAAAAAAAACTTAAATAAAATAAAAGACATAAAGTAAAATACTGAAAATTAAATACTGAAAAGTAAATGGTGAAAGTAAATGCTGAAATTAAATACTTAAAATTAAATGCTGAAAGTAAATTACTTAAAGTAAATTGCTGAAAGTAAATTGCTGAAAAGTAAATTGCTGAAAAGTAAATTGCTGAAAGTAAATTACTGAAAGTAAATTACTGAAAAGTAAAAACTGAAAATTAAAGAAAGAAAAGTATTGTGCGTAAAAGTAAATTGCGGAACGTAAAAACTGAAAAATAAAGAAAAGAAAGTGCGAAAGCGGAAATTAATTACTGAAAGCTGTAAATAAAAAAAAAAGATACAATCTTCTTAGTATTTTTAAGGAATTCCTTAGAAGAAAGTATGAATTTTACAAATGAAATGACTTGGTATTTATAGGCAAAATTTTGCCTCCATCAAATCATCCACCAAATCAATTATTAATTGCTCCACTAATTGCTCCACTAATTGCTCCACCAAATCTATTATTAATTGCTCCACTAATCTCTTATCATGTTTGGTGATGATTTGATAATTTTTATTATTTATTTATTAATTTATTTTTTTGCTTTGAAAATGATTGAAAGTGACTTTAATAATTACACACAACACACTTTTGGATGATTCATCAATTTCAGGCATGAAATCGTCAGAATTTGAAATTATTTTGTCTTTCAAAGCTGTAGATCTTTGAGTCTTCTTTAATCTGGTACTTGAATCAGCTCAATCCGATATCGGAGTAAAACGTTATGCCAACAATACGACAGATGCGCAAAATTGGAATTTCCAAAACTGCACTTCGTAAAAAACGCCCTTTCAAGTTTCCAATCTCCAAAATTAAAATATCAAGTCCAATAATTGCCCTTATTTGACCCATATTTCGTCCTAAATGATTTCATTGAGATCCGATATTTTTTTATCTGTAAAATAAACAAAAACACATCAAAATGTTCATCAAACCCGATAAACTAAACAAAATATTAAGTTAAAGGGGCGGTAAATATTGATATATTTTCCGCTCATCACACCCCCAAACCTAACATTTTCCTAGTCCTCGAGCAAAACAATAAAATAAAATATAAAAAACAATTAAAATTAAACTAAGCCACTTTCGTAGGGATCACGGTTGCATTTAGCATATGCAACAAGCCTTTAAACCCCTAGGTGTCCCTAGTGGACGAGTTATAGTCTCGTGAGGGTTTACAGCAAAGATACCCATAAACATTTTACAAAAGTAAAAAGGTAGTAAAGCTAATGGACACAAAAGCAAAAAGACAAGAGAAAAGAGAATAAAGGAGTTAATGACTAATCAGGTGAAACTTCTACTCCAAGTCAATAGTTGTTTTGTTTCATTCTAAATTACCGAATAAATAAATTCTCCGATTATTTTTACCATTCTCCATATACACAGTCGACAAAATATTAATCAACTCATTTTTTCTCACAACAGTCACAAGTGTAGTTGAAAAGAGAGTAATATTTTTGTCCTAAAGTTTTATCAGAATTCACATCTTTTTGCAGCAATGGAATAATTTTTCTGAATTTTCTGATTTTTTTTTGATTTTTCTCTATTTTTTATTTATATACAATATTTTCCATCTATGTAGCTAGTGTTGGGTCGGTGGCTCCCAAACCAGTTGGCTTTAGGGCACCAGGTGTTAAGACACCCCTACGAACTTAATTACTCAGACTTCAGATATATATATTTTTGCAGCATCTTTGATCCATGTAACAAGTTTTGGGCCAGTGACTCCCAAACCAGTTGGTTTTAGGGCACTAGGTGTTAAAACACCCTTACAGACTTAATAACTCGGATCTCAGACGTTTTTTTTTTTTTTTTTTTTTTTTTTTTCTCCATTGCTTTTTTGATGCTTCCTCTAATTAAACTAGAGCACTGAATATTACAAACTTTTCAATTTTAGCTCATGTCCGTATGTTACTATATATGTTGAAAATACTTGTCAATTGAGCATATGAAGATCCATTTTAGTCCGTTTTATGGAGAATTCACAAATTAAATAATTCAAAAGGAAATAAACAAAAATTAACTTATTTCGAAAATAGGCTTGAGATATGTCTCATGAGTGGAAACTCCTTACTCAGTTATCTCTTACCAATTTCACCCTTTTAGTCAAAATAAAATCACAAAAACGCAAAATATTTTTGTAATTTTTGAAAAAGTTTCAATTTTTTTGTATTTTTCGAAAAATTTTGGACTAAAAAAAAAACAACACACAAACTAAAAACAAGGTACTGATCAACTAATCCCCTCCCCCAAACCTAAATGAGACATTGTCCCCAATGTCTTAAAAAGTAGAAGAAGAGTTTAGAAAATAATACCTGGTTAGCTGAAATTCTACAGGAAATTAAAGGTTAAGATCCAGATTAATCCTACGCCTCTTACCACGATCGTCCTCAGACCAATTTATCTTTGAAAGGATAGGGTCAACTCGTGGTTCATAGGCTATGAGTTGGTCTATTAGATCTGGAGCAGTTCTGGCAGTAAAGAGGAGTTCTTTCAAAGGTTTTGACACGAACCCATTTCTCCGGGCATCATCAAGAAACACACAAAGAAAATCATAAAATCCATCAACGTTGTACAGCCCAATTCGTTTCTGGTGTATGTTCAGGTTCGCCCAAGATAGCACAATAAAAATTTCCTCCAATGTACCCAAGCCACCTGGCAAAGCTATAAAAGCATCAGCACGGTTAATCATTTCTACCAAACGTTCAGACATACCTGGCACGATCAGTTCCTCTCCGTTTGATGGTTCAATAAGATTTGCTTCTGCGAAGGGTTTTGGGATGATTTCCAAAACGTGACTGCCTCCTTCCTGTACAGCTTTTGAAACGATCCCCATAAGTCCAAGATTGCCTCCGCCATATATTAAGTGCATATTTCTTGCAGCTAAGACTCGACCCAATTCTTGTGCTGCTTCTACGTATTATGGCTTAACACCAACACTACTATCGCAAAACACACAGATGTTTTCAACTCGTCTTCTTGAAGTGGCTTCCATTTTTTATATGTATTTCTTTCTCAACTCTGGATGCCTTCAAAAGTGCAATGACGGGCTGAATTTATAGTACCTGAAAAGGGTGAGTAAAAATAGCACAAGTATCTTCCAGATGACGATTAGTAGCGAAATAATATCGTGATAGTCAAAAAGGTCTGGATCCTGTCGGAGAAAATAAAAGAAAACAACAAAACAAATCACAATTATTAAGAAAAGACAAAGAGATATAATATTTACAAGAAAAGTAACGGCTTGATTGATGTCTATGCGTCAGGGACAAGCTTCCCATCCAATTTTCTTATAAACTGGCAAACATGGTCTTTTTGAGTCAGATTCCCAAGACTTAACTGTTGTCTTTCTTTTTGGAATTGTGTATGTAATTTGCGAATGGCTATGTGAACATATCCACTGTGATACGTCTCAAGAGTTGAAGATATATCATCTAAAGACTCCTTACTCAAGCCATCCCTAATGAATTTAATTTTGTCTTCGCAATTATCAGACACCATTCCTAAAGAACGACAATGAGTATTGCAATTCCAGCGTGCACATTTGTAACAACACCCATTTGTTTAGCTCTACGTTTCTTTGCATAGGTGCTTCTTCCAAAACCAGGCAGATGTGAAATAAAAGAGTCAGAAGACTCACCTGCCAATCGGACTCGTGCTTCAATTACCCAACGAATGTCATTAGGAATACCTTTAATCATCAGTAATCTCATCCGTTCCAAGCGAGCTTTGTAAACTTTCATCAGAGATTTTTGAGGGAGGGAAAGAAATTGCTTGCGAAGATTTGCGAGAGCTTCTTCCATCTTGAAATGACTAAACCTGTAAAAATTAAACACACAAAAAATAAAACACACCAATCACAATATATACAAAAATTGCATGGGTTGCCTCCCTGCTAGCGCTAAGTTTAGAGTCGTCAGCCAGACTTGACTTCTCGAACGTTAAGCTGGATCTGAAAGTGTAACACTTTCTTTTTGTCGCTCAAATGATTCTCCCCAGTAGTGCTTGACACGTTTGTTTTTAACCTTGAAAGTCTTGTTGGAGTCAGGATCATGTATCTCAACGGCTCTATTTGGTAAAACTTTGGTGATCACAAATGGACCTGACCACCGTGATTTTGGCTTCCATGGGAAGAATTTCACCCTTGATTTGTTTAACAGTACCTTCTACCCTGGTTCCAGTTGTATGCGTACTAACTTTTCATCATGTCTTTTCTTGCCTTTTTCTTTGTACAATTTGGCATCCTCAAAAGGCTGATTGTGAAATTCCTTCAATTCGTTGAGCTGGTGGAACTTTTTCTCTTCTGTTGCTTGTAGAGCAAGAATTGGCCCTTTCAGTGCAAAAGATGATTTATCTTTAGGCTCCACATGCAATTGACATGTTTTAAGTTTGTCAGTAGAACTTTGCATTGCATTGGAGTTCTGAATGGTACTGTGTATCAAATCAAGTTTGAAACATTCCTCCTTCTTTTCATCATCTGGGAAATTCATGGCCTTGAAAACATTGAATGTTACTTCTTGGTCCTGTACCCTCATGGTTAATTCTCCTTTTTGTACATCAATAATGGTTCGACCTGTAGCCAAGAATGGTCTCCCGAGGATGATTGGCACGTCTGCGTCTTACTCCATATCAAGGACAATAAAATATGCTGGGAAAATGAATTTGTCAACCTTGACCAGCACATCTTCAACTACACCTCTCGGAAATACGAGTGTTCTATTAGCAAGTTGTAGTGAGACTAAAGTTGGCATTGTTTCTCCAATCTTTAATTTCCTGAAAATAGAAAAAGGCATCAAGTTAACACTCGCACCTAAATCACACAGAGACTTACCGAAGTCATGTTCTCCTATGGTGCAAGGAACAATGAAACTGCCAGGATCTTTCAACTTTGGGGGAAGTTTTCTCTGAATGATAGCGCTGCATTCTTCTGATAATGCTACTGTCTCATAATCTCTCAATCTCCGCTTTCGTGAAAGAATGTCTTTCATGAATTTGGCATAGCTGGGCATTTGTTCCAACGCTTATGCAAATGGAATGTTGATATGCGGCTTTTTGAACACCTCCAATAATCGAGCAAACTGCTTGTCCAGTTTATTCTTCTGAAGACGCTGAGGAAAAGGTGGAGGTGGAGTGATCTGTTCTTTTTCCTTTATTTTTTTTCCTCCATCTGTTGCTTTGTTTCTTTTGGAAAATCTTCAATTGTTGTTGCCTTGATTCCAACATCTTTGTTGATTTCAGTACCGCTATTAACATGATGGCATGACATTGCTCCTTCCCCATGTTCCTTGGATTTGGCTCTGTGTTGTTAGGAAGGGTACCTGGCGGTTTGTAACTCTGAGCATTGGCCAGTTGTCCAATTTGATTCTCCAGTGCTTTAATAGAAGCTGATTGACTTTGAATTAATGCTGCTTGGGATTGAAACATAACATTATATCTTGCTGCTTGAGATTGAAACATAGCATCATATCTTGCTGCTTGAGAGTCGTGTTTTGCTTCTATCTTTTTCAAGCGGGTCAACACTTCTGTTATTCCTGGTTCATTTGCCTGTTCCTGGCTTTTGTTATGTTGTTGGAATCTGGGTGGTGGATTGTTCATTTGCCCTAAATTGTTGCTCCATACGAAATTAGGATGATTCCTCCACCCTGGGTTGTAGGTGTTGGAATATAGATTGTTCCCCTGTCTGTTGAAATTATTGACATAATTCACCGTATCTTTATGTTGGTTGAAAAATTCTGACTCATGTGCTCCTCCAAATGGTGAACTTGTGGATCCACCATTAACTTTTATGTTAAGAGTTTCTAGATTTTTGAAAATCATATCCAGCTTGAAATTCAGTGATGTGTTGGCTCCAACTTCATAAATTCCTGCAATACTTTGGATCATGCTCCTTTCTGTTGGCCATAAAGAATTGTTGTTGGCCATTTCTTCGATTAGGTCCCAGGCTTTATTTTCTCCTTTTGCCATTAAAGCTCCTCCAACAGCAGCATCGATTGTGGTTCTCATTATTCTAGAAAGTCCATTATAGAATGTTTGGACTTGAAGCCATTTTGGAATCTCATGGTGAGGACATTTCCGGAGCAAATCATTGTACCTTTCCCAAGCTTCACAGAGGGATTCTGAATCTTGTTGTACGAAAGATGTGATGTCATTCCTCAGCTTTCCGATTCTGGCTGGTGGAAAGTACTTTGCAAGAAATTTGGTGGCTAAAGTGTTCCAAGTTGTGATAGAACCTGCTGGTAGTGGATGTAGCCAAGCATTAGCTCTGTCTTTCAGGGAATATGGAAAAACTCGCACTCTCATTGCTTCTTTTGATGTTCTGTTGTAGTTGAAAGTGCCAGAAACTTCCAGGAAGTTACTGATGTGGGTATTAGGATCTTCAGTTGCATTCCCCCCGAACTGAACTGACTGCTGAATCATCTGAATGCATGTTTTGATGTCACACGCATTTGCTGGTAAGGGAGGAAGTACAATACAAGAAATGAGTCTGTCAACCACCGGAATGGTTCTGTCTCGAATAGGAATTGGTGGTGCAACCTCCAAAGGTTCAGGTTCCATGTTGACTAAAGCTTCTTGGCCTTCTCGCCTTTCCCTTCTCAACTGTGTGATGAATCTTTCAATTTTTGGGTCAAGCGGTCGAAGTTCAAAGCTTCTAGTTCATCTCATGTAGTTTCTGAGAACCTTAAACACAAGAAAACAAAAATAATAATTAAAAAGAAATTAGATACAAGTAACGTATCTAACCCCACAACTAATTGTAAAGATAAATAAATCCCCGGCAACGGCGCCAAAAACTTGACCGGCGTAAACACACACGTATAATGCAAGCGCACGTATCGTTCAAGTAGTATAAAAATATCGATCCCACGAGGACTTAATATCTAATCTATTAAAGGTCAAATGATTACTAGTATCTAACAGGTTGTTTGATTGATTTGAAATGGTGACGATTCTAAATTTAAAAACAAGGAAATAAAATTGTTCTAAAGTAGGTTTTAAGAAAATTCAATATTAAAAACTATCTAGGGTTGTGATTTCTTCCAATATCATTTTAAAGATGAAGTGGTTATCTTAAAGTTGGGTAATATATTGATTTATTAACCTGGAACACTAAATTATGTGTAAGCCTCTGTCGATGGTCAGACACAAATACCCAGTTTAACCCAATTGAACCATATGTCTATGTAAACCAAATTATCTGGATTCATTAAGTTTAAGTTCCAATTATGGCTACCCCCGCCCGATAGGTATATGTCTATCCTGTAAGGAAATCTATTAAAGGGTTATCTATCCTTAAGGAAGATCGTGGACTATTGAGTCTAAGGTCTTAAACTTAAAATCCCTATGTCTAGTTCATTTTAAGTTTCCCAGTTCAATTTTATTAATAGCCAGTTAATGAAAAAGCATTAAGATTAAGACTCAATAAATAAATCTTTATATTACCCAAACTATAATTTAACCCCTTATAAACCGGTGATATTGGATTTCATCACAACCCCAGATAACTGGCTTAGTTACGACACATATTTACGGGTAGTAAAAAAAACTTAAATAAAATAAAAGACATAAATTAAATACTGAAAATTAAATACTGAAAAGTAAATGGTGAAAGTAAATGCTGAAATTAAATACTGAAAATTAAATGCTGAGAGTAAATTACTGAAAAGTAAATTGCTGAAAAGTAAATTGCTGAAAGTAAATTGCTGAAAGTAAATTGCTGAAAAGTAAATTACTGAAAAGTAAAAACTGAAAATTAAAGAAAGAAAAGTACTGTGCGTAAAAGTAAATTGCGGAAAGTAAAAACTGAAAAGTAAAGAAAAGAAAGCGCGAAAGCGGAAATTAATTACTGAAAGCTGTAAATAAACAAACAAGATACAATCTTCTTAGTATTCTTAAGGAATTCCTTAGAAGAAAGTATGAATTTTACAAATGAAATGGCTTGGTATTTATAGGCAAAATTTTGCCTCCATCAAATCATCCACCAAATCAATTATTAATTGCTCCACTAATTGCTTCACTAATTGCTCCACCAAATCCATTATTAATTGCTCCACTAATCTCTTATCATGTTTGGTGATGATTTGATAATTTTTATTATTTATTTATTAATTTATTTTTTTTTGCTTTGAAAATGATTGAAAGTGACTTTAATAATTACACACAACACACTTCTGGATGGTTCATCAATTTCGGGCATGAAATCGTCAGAATTTGAAATTATTTTATCTTTCCAAGCTGTATATCTTTGAGTCTTCTTTAATTTGGAACTTAAATCAGCTCAATCCGATATCGGAGTAAAAAGTTATACCAAAAATACGACAGATGCGCAAAATTGGAATTTCCAAAATTACACTTCGTCAAAAACGCCCTTTCAAGTTTCCAATCTCCAAAATTAAAATATGAAGTCCAATAATTGCCCTTATTTGAACCATATTTCGTCCTAAATGATTTCATTGAGATCCGATATTATTTTATCTGCAAAATAAACTAAAACACATCAAAATGTTCATCAAACCCGAGAAACTAAACAAAATATTAAGTTAAAGGGGCGGTAAATATTGATATATTTTCCGCTCATCATTGGCCAAAGTCAAGATTGTGTGATATTTAACGGGATCCTAGCCCACTAGGAAACATCGTTTCCTGAGTACTCAATAGAGGGTTAGAGGCTCGCCGAAAAATAGTGGGAGGCAAGAATTAAATTTGCAATATTCGTTTAATTACTTGCCATACGCGCTCAATCAAATATCATTCGTCAAATAAATTAAATGTTAGTTGGACTAATATTTAAATCGTTGTTTTATAAAACAGTTGGACTGTATTCAAACAATTAAATTATAGTTGATTACATAGTTGGACTATAATAATCATTATAATGAATAGTACCTAAAATCATTGATTAAATAGTTGGACTATTAGAATCAAGATAAAATTGAAAGATTAAAGTTTAAAACATAATCCTAGGGAAGATGTATTTAAATGGTTTAATTTTTCAAATTGGGAATAAAGTTTCAGGATGGTCCTGGAAACTAATAAGTTACTTTATTTGATAAAATAACATATTAGGCCTTAGTCCGGAGTTAAGAAAATAGTAGAGCATAATCTTTGGAAGATTTATGTGATGATAACTTTAGTGCTTAATCCATTAAGCTTGCCAAATAGACTCCTTAATTTCTTAATCAGAACTAAGGATTGGATCCTTAAAGTATGATAACGGAAATTGAAGGATCTTTATAGGTCTTACAAGACTAAGTTGCAATACTTAACTCTTGGAGAGTTAATGACTATTCTCAAGGAGATAAAGTCAAAATTTGCAATAAGGCAAGTAGCACAAGGCGCACCTTACTTCGATATTCTAGAAGGCCAAGGCTTGGCCAAAGGCTTCTGGAGTGTGAAAAAGGGGCAAAGGCAAAATCATTATAATCTTATGGGAAGATAAATGACATATCCCAAAATATCTGCCTAAATTGTGGCAAACGGGATCGCGGAAGCGTGACTGCCGTTTGAACAAAGCAGACATGAAGGAATTGAAGACGAGTAAGGCTCTGACTTCAAATATGTTTGTCATAATTATGTTCATAACTAGTATTGAAATTGGATTTTAAATACTTAGTGTGTTACATAAATATGCATTGATGTTCAGAATCTACTTTGAGCAGAATACTGACTTCAGATTGAGATTTAATCTGCGAATTGGAAACGGGATGAAAGTCGCTGTTTTAACCGTAGATACCTAATTTTAGGAACTACCCTCGGGTGTGTACCTAAATTTGGAAACTGTTATAATGTAACTAGTTTGACTATAAACATTATCTTTATATCAGTGTTTAATCCGTTACAGATTTACCTTTATATCATAGAACACTAAAGTGTTTTATTATATAAAGATGATATTGAGATAAACACATTAAATGTGAATAACATAATTTATATTTTGAATATAAATAAATCTCAAACGTATAACATGACAAACGAATAGCTCAAACTGATTTGAACAGAAGAAACATATTGTGGCATTGTTGTCTGGGACACAATTGAACAAGAATCGTATATCTACACTTTTGAAGAGTGGGTACTATGACATATTTGATTCTATTCAAATAAAGTCTACGAATCTAGTTTATTGGGAAAAGTGCCTAAAACACTATTTACTTGGTAAAAGTGAAAATGCCACCGATCTGTTAGCCCTAGTTCATAGTGAAGCAAGTGGGCCCATGTCTAGCTAGGCTAGAGGTGGATATGAATATTTCGTGACCTTTACGGATGTGGCATCGCGTTATGGTTATGTGTTTCTTTTGAAACACAAATCGGAAACTTTTATAGTTTCGACACGAAGTAGACAAACAGATCGGCTAAAGTATTATATCGTCATGGTTAGACCATGATGAAAATACTTAAGCAGTAAGTTTCTAAAATACTTGAAAGAGTATAATATTCTTTCAATGAGGACTCCTCCCGGAACACGTCAACCTGACAGTGTGTCCGAACCGAGAAACTGAATTTTGTTGGACATAATTAGGTTAATCCTGAGTCGCTCTGAGCTACCATTTCCTTCAACGGATACGCATAAACAGTGCAGAACTTATTTTGAATAAGGTTCCATAAAAATCTGTTTGACAGACTTCATATTAGATATGAACAGGAAAGAAACCGGGTTTCTCATTCCTGAAGATTTGGGATGCTAGGCATATGTTTGGATGATACCAACCTAAAACCCAAATTGGATAAGTGCGAATTGTAGGTTATCCTAGGGAAACCAAAGTATAGTACTTATACAACTCACAAGAGAACAATTTAATCGTTGCTCACCATGCAGTTATCCTAAGCGGAATACCTATATGCAATGGTAAGTGGGAGGAAAGTAAAACTCGATGAAAATCAGAGTAATACTGTTCCAGGCACCGATTCCTTAATGGAACACTAATAGTTAATCAAGGATGAAACTATACCAGTAATCTTTGAATACACAAGAACCACGTAAGTCGGAGAGAGTCAGAAGACAACCTAGGGTATGGGTTTCTGATCTCACCTCATAAAGATGTCAATCTTATTGAGGTATACCAACTGACTACGTATGAGGAAGTGATACAAGGTATCGACTCCCTGTTATGGCAAAGTTCCATGAGTCCGAAATGGATTCCATGTATACCAACTATGTTTGGACACTAGTTGATGTACCGCAAGGTATTGTGCCTATTGGTACTATATAAGTCTTCAAGGAAGACATACATGGAAGGCAACATACCAACGTATTAAGCTAGGCTTTTAGCGGAAAGGTATCGTTATCAACATTGTGTTGATTACGACGAAACCTTTTACCTGTTGCCACGGTAAATCCATTTGGATAATGCTTGCTAATGCTGCATATTTCATTTATGAAATATGTCAGCTTAACGGGAAAACCGCTTTCCTGAAAAGGAAACCTTTTGGAGGATGTTTGCAACATCCTGTCGGTTTTGTCGTACCAAAACTAGCAAACAAGGTTTGCAGGTTATTCGATCCATGTTTGGATTGAAGCAAGCATTGAATTCTTGAAATTATCATTTTGATGTAATCATAATGGAGTATGATTTAATTTAAAACGAAATGATTCTTGTGTATATAAGGAGGTTAGTGGGAGCGCACTGATAATAAATGTCCTATAAATAATGATAATATGTCATTTCTTGGAAATGATATTCCCAAATAACAATCGATGAAAGCTTGGCTTTCGAGAAAATTCACCGCGGAATCTTGGGAGAAACAACCTTTATTCTAGGAATAAAGATCTACTGGGTTAGATCTAAAAGTTGTTAAACTCTCCGAGAAATCGTACATTGAAAAATGTACGTGACCTGGTGTCTCATACACTTTGAGCTTATGGAAACACAATCCAAGTGATAGTCACTGGATTAAAGTTAAGAACATCCTTTAGTATCTTAGAGAACTAAGGATACTGTCTTAAACTATGGAGAAAGGAAACTTGAAGTGACTGGGATCACTGTAGCAAGTTTACTAACCGATAAAAATGACTACAAGTCGCAAACGGTACTATAAAGTTTGAATAACGGAACAGTGAGCTGGAAATCTTCCAAGTAAGATACTGTTACCGAATAAACAACAAATACGGGTTATTGCTGCAGCTGAGGCAGCAATAGAAGCCTTTTGGGTCGATAACAAATCTAATTAGATTAGATATAGTTCTATTAGCAGTTGAGCTAGGCTTCAGCGCAAGCTAAAGAATTAACGGTCTCATCAACGATCCAGATATATACTTCGATATTCATCTGATTCGTTCGGATCAGACATCGTGGCGATGTGATGATCGAATAAATCGCATCAGATGATAATCATGCAAATCCGCTGACGAAAGTCTTTTCTCAGCAGTTTGAGCCAACCGTACATAGTTCGGGTGGTAGACACTCGAGTGATTGGCTATAGGCCAAGTGGGATATTGTTGGACAGTTATGACCCATAGCGTCACTATTTCTACAGATCATGATGTTGTTGTACAAATTAACTTGTGACAAATGAGATTGCTCTCTTATCATTTGTGATTAGATCACCATGATGTATAAATGATAGGAGGTCCCTGTGATTTGTTCCTGGATTGACAAGATATGAGACAGTATCAATCCACGAAGGATAAATCATTAAATATCCATAGTCAGAGTATTATCGAGATTGGACATCGATAATGCGTAAAAGACTAGTATTACACTTGTGCGCGTTGTGAGGGCACGACGACATAGTTCTCATTTATTTGGGTATAGGATACTCATGCAAGTGTAATAGGAGGTTGTGTGCTTTGCTAGAAGCCAACCTTGTCATGTAAATTGGTAAAAACGTAGTACTAGGTAATTACGTGTTCGGATAGTCCGACGACCGCATTTACATCCAACATATCCGGGGATCTCATTGGTCGCTTCCCGAAGATTCACCGATGACGTATGACTCACACTTTAATTAATCTGGGATTAATTAGATGAGAGAGAAAATTAATCTGGGATTAATTACGGAGATATTTTATCTGGGATAAAATATCATTTAAAGAGAGAGAACGATTAATTTGGAATTAATTGATTAAATAATATATTCGATATATTATACGAAATTGGATTTCGACGCGGAATTAAAATTAGATTTTAATTCGGGCGAACGAGTTAATTTAGAATTAATTCGTTAGCGACGTGAATAGTGATTTCGCTAGGCATAATCATTTAATTACGTTGCAACAGAAAATTCGTTAATTTGGAATTAGCGAACCCGAGCCCGGAAGTGTTTGCGAGCGCATTAACATTTTGAATTTGAGTGCGGCATGCAAGTCACATCAAACGTCAAATCGCTAGTCGCATCAAGCGTCAAATCATTAGTCACTTTGAGTGATGTGACAACTTGTCACTTGATTGATTGATTGATGTAAATAGTGATGTGAGTGGTTGGCATTTATGGTTTGACTTTTTGGAAAAGGAAAATTTGGTATATGTTTATTTGTTTTTTGAAAACAAATTAATAATACACTTTTGCAAACAACCATCTCATCTTTCTCATTTTTCTTTTTCTTCTCTCTCCAAAAACGCCCAAGGGGCTGCTGTTTTTCTTCTTCTGGTTCTGGTTACTACCGAGAATAAAGAGAAGGAGATGGTGATTTTGTGGCAAAATTACCAAGTGCTAGCACACCAAAGGGTACATACAAAGGTGATAGGGAACTACCTTCATGAGCATGGAATTTCATCACAAGCTTGGAGCTTGCAATGGAGGACCAAAGCCGAAAATGGAAGAGCCCATTTCAGCCACTGCCGTGACTTGGAGGAGGCAGAAAATGATTTTGTTCTTCACCGCATCGCCTCAACCGATCGATGTAAGTATTCCGTAACTTTCTTCGATGTATTAACATATGTTTTTATGCTTGTTATTCGATCCTTGGGACCGTAGAACCCAACAGATAGTAAGTTCCATAGAAAGTTATCAATGAAAGTAAAAGAAAAAGAAAAAGCTAGAAGAGAAGTAAGAGAAATGTAAAGATGATTAAGTACTCAGAAGTAAGAAAAGAATGAGATACAAGATTAGATCAGTAAGAAAGTACAGGAACCTATATGAGTCAAGAGAATAGAGTAAGCCCTAGTAAGTATTAGAGTTTCCTAGAAGAAGTAAAATTCATGTCCTCTTCAGGAAATCCTTCCAAATGAATATTAATAGCCCTCGAGATCTTCTTATAGATAGTGAATTCCCCGAGTAACGAAGAATAGCCAGAAAGATAACAGAAGTAAGAAACCAGATAAGTCTTGAGAGCCCCAATGGACCTATATGCCAAAAAGGATTTAGAGAGCTCCAGATACCCAAACCCCGATCCAGATCCCCAAATAAGAAATAAAAACTGTTAGTTACCTTACCCACATCAATCTGATAGAGACAAGACCTTAAACTATCTAGCCTTGGAACCCCTAGTGGCACCAGATATGGAAGTTGCCCTGATAGAGCCTACCTCATACCTACCTTACATGAGAAATATACCCTACCAGGACATAGAGCACCAGAATCAGAATATCGAAGCCCGTCGAGACATAAGATGATTACCATAGTCCCTACCAGCGTAGGTAAAGATGACCATAAGAAATCTGACGAAGGTTCATATAGGATCTTAGAAGTATAATCACCCAGAAAG
>SKCR01033443.1:0-186930 GCA_019454045.1 Zanthoxylum bungeanum | reverse complement strand
TCTGGACCGTCGCACCAGCCGGCAATGGCCATCAGGCCGCCGGCGCGACCAAGGGTTCTCCACACCATTTTTTAGGATGGGGTCAAGTGGAGGAGTTTGGGAAAGTATGCCATTTTTATAATTATGAGAAACTTTGAGGTATTTATAGAAAAGTATTCGAAAATTACGTTTTGGCCCCCGCAAAATTGGAGCTAAGTCCCTGCCATGGGTTTTCTTGAAAATTCATATTTTAGAAGCCCTTCTTATGTAAATTTCAAAAAGTGTTCAACATGAAAATTGTTGGTATCGCAAAAACGAGTATAATAGTTTAAGAATCAACTCAATCATAGTTTTTTTGCTATTTTTATAGTCGAAACAACAATCTTTCTACGTATAACGATATAAATATGAATCACGTAACCGGTTCTCGAAACCACGTATTTTCTAATGCGACGAAACTTCACTTAAAAATATTTCGATCTATTTTCCAACACATAAGCTCTTATTTTCGAACATCATCCAGTTTCGAAACCTAAACTTTTATTCAGAAATCTTCCAGAATTACTTCGAAAAATTCAGGATATTATAATTTTTACCTTAATTCTATCATCTCTTATTCACGCAAATCACAAATAAAAATATAACCTTTTTCATGCAAATTGCGAGAAGAATAAATCTTACAGTTTTCGATTTTACAAAGACGAAAAATCAACATAATAAAATCAAAAGAGTTTTTTTATTGTATTCTTGTTCAACTCATTTGAAGAACAAAGGGCATCAACACGCACACATGTATCTTTCTTGGTGAAGAGTCGTAACTAGAAAGATCAAGTGGAGTTCACAAAGAAAAAAACCCAAATTATTTTTAAAGCTTCTGCTAATTCACTTCCACATGAGTAGAGAGTGAAGGAGAATCGTTCCTGTCATTATTACAGTCTCTCTGAGCTCAACCATAACCAAAATTTCATATTGGGTTTTCGAGCTGAATAATTTATGGAAGATCATTTTCAATGTTGTTCCACTTACGGAAATGATTTTTGAGGTTGTTGCTTTTGATCAAAATATTTATGAAATACTATCACGAAGCACGGGTATAAAGCCCAATCATTTGGGGAGACGGATCATGTCGACAAACCAACCCGATGAAAACCAATTGTCACTCCATGAAAGGTCTGTGATAAGCTTATAAGGTGGATAACTCACGAGTACCGCGCCATATTCAGTCAAATATCATATATACTGCTAAACTATTGAACACCTATAGAAGGTTGGATGATATATATAATAGGTGTCTTCTCTGAGTCAGTCTATCCAGTCTTATATTGAATACCCATGTGATTTATATGAACTTCATATAAGTTCATGGTCAGCTAAGATCGACCACAAGGCTAAACGTATATAGACCACATGTCAGTCCAACCGTGTACTTATTAACCCATGTCATTAAACATATGACCGAGATACCTTTTGGGAATATACTGAATAGTGACATTTCTTAGCACCTTAATGCAACTTATTGTAATTATGCCACAATGATAAATATTCATGAGTTTTTATTCTTATTCATACAAGGTCCTAACAATTGTGATAATTCTATCATATAGAATATTAACTCTTAGTCTGATGTAAACTTCTTTATATCTATAATACATGAAAAGACCAGAATAATACCATATATCGTATTATAATGATATAAATGAACTTTTATATATGAATAACTATGATTTATACTTTCAAGATGGCCCTCAGAGCACCATTCTCTAACACAATTCAATTCAAAGACTCCAAGCCCACAAATCCATCCACAATATGCAATCTCAATGATATTCCAATTAGTTCATCCAATTAATATCAAATATCATCCAATTTAGCACATGAACAAAGCTAAAAATAAATAAGCAATATAGTCAAATTTAAAGTACAATGGATAATGAAAAGAGATGCACACATATTTTTTACAAGGATCGATAACCCCGCTAACATCCACGCCTCAAGTAACCTGCATAAGAATTCATTAATCACTTGCCTTCCCGGTTGCTAATGAAACTCCCTATAATGGTCATATAATAGACACTTCGGACCTCCGTTATCGAGGACTTGACGCCCGATCTTAGGGTTTTCCAAAGCTCAAGTTTGTACCAAGGTTTAGACTAGCGTAGGACCAGTCATAGAACCAACATTGGTCATCTGGTCTATGACCATTGGACGTCCGTTCTGAGCTAAAATTTTGGAAACATTATATTTTAGTCCTCATTTCAAAAATCAAAAGATATTACAACTTAAACACTAATATTTTGAAATCAAATAAGGAGTTTTGAAATCAAATATCAAATGTATTCTTTTAAAACCAAAAAGTTTGAAAATAATTTTGACACTTGAGATTAAATAAGCTTTTATTATTTGATAAAAACATGTAATTTTGTAAGATATACATGTGTAAAATTGGTTTGAGCTCCTAGATACTTATCATGCATAATCTTACTAAAAATGCATTATAAGAAATGAAAGTGATATACTCTAATCTATTCTTTTTCATTCTTGAATGTCGTTGAGCTACTCTTGATTTTCTTTGATCTTGAGCTCATTTTTTATACTTGGACTTCATGATTTTTCATGTCAGGTGCTTTTACCAAAAATACAGTTAATACATGATTTGGTATAATCAAAATCAATATAGGGCATGAGACCTAAAAGGTCAATACTATTTCATGAATTTCGTCTTCATCGTCCCTCAATATTAACTCATTTCCTTCATTTTATTTGTTTTCTTATTCATTGCATCTATAATGGCTTGTTTACATTTCTCTCGATCCTCCTTATTTGATTTTGGACAAACGGCCCAATCTATTTTTTCATTTTATAAACTCACTAGGAAAAAACTTTGACATATAACTTATATTTAACTTTATTCAAGTTGTTTGAATTCATTAAAGGCCCATACTCCCATCCAACATTATTTATTTTTGTTTAAGAACTTAATTAAAGGTCGTGGAAGAATCATTATTGAACCTTGAAGACATGACTTAAAACCTAAAAATAAAACAAATTTAAATTAACATAAACAATAAATTTAGCATAATTAATAAATAAAATTAAAGAATTAATAGCTATAAATCACAAAGTGCTTAAATATTAATCAAATCAACCAATTAAGTGTTGACGTACTAACAATAAATCAAAAATTAAAAATTAAATTGAACTTTTGAAATTAGGGTTTAAAGATAATTTCGGATTTTTCATAATTGTTACAATTTTGATGAAAATGGTGTTTGAGTAATGGAGAATATTTATATATCATCAATTGGTAGGGGATTTTTATATTTGTTAAATTTTTGATGAAAACTGTATTTGAGTGATGGAGTAAATGCCTATATGATCAATTGGTCGAGAAACAACTAAAATTGAAGGATTTAGAGTCTTTCAACATTAGGGAATATATCTATATACATAAAGGAGGGTTTATGTTGAAGAAATTGGAAAATAGGCTTGTCTTGAATCACGCAAGTGTTAATAGTTTGAAAAAAAGCTTGTAGAAACTTTGGGTTTGTGTTGAATCATGCAAGTGTTAATAGTTTGTGCTAAAATTAATAGATATTTGTGTTGTAAAAATAAAAAATAAAAAATAAAAAAATTACAGTGAAATAGTCTAAGCTTGTTCACGTTTTGGACTTGAGGAGAGAGGATTCACTTTTTGTAGTTATTTTTGGTTTGATTTTGAATGTGCGTACAGGGAAGAATTGAATGAGTGTAATAACTAATAAGCCCCAAAATGCTGCAATAAATTGAGGGGTATTAGAAATTAAGAAAAACCATTGCCGAGTGCGTAGACGCTGATTTGGCCCTAATCGCAGCGGCATTGTACCGCTTAATGAAAACGCAGCCGCCTACCGCGTTTTAGAAGGACTAGTTTCAAGAATGCTAAGATGCAACTGTAAATGTTTCAATTTTGCCGTGGAACTTTTATCATGAGAAAAATAATTGAGTTTAGCACATCATCCGTCTTCATTGTACTGCTATTGTAAACTCTAAACAACAAACAATGGCTCCTTCATAAAATACAACAAAAACATTTTCATTAAGCTTAACATTTATGCACATATTTCATGTATATGAGAAATTCAAAGCTCTTTGTCTGAGCCTTTCATTTCCTAAAAACAACCAACACAACTAACATTACTCTGCCAATGGGCTTTTATTCATGTATTCCTGAAAAATGGGTGATTGAGAGCTTGTCGAGCAGTGAGACGTTCCGAAGGATCATATCTCAACAAACCGTGCAATAAGTCAATAAGTGTAGACCTTGAACTGTCTATATGAAGTGATACCATACTCTGCATAAAACAACAGTATGTTAAAACTACCAAAATGGAAATCTAGAAACAGTTTCCTCAACAGCTGAGGGAAAAAAAAAAAACCTTCAGATGATCCAGCTTCTTCACAGCTCTAATACTCTCCCTAGAAACTGCCCCTTCAGGCCAGTTTAGTCTTGATCCTCTCCTGAAATATTTTTCAGACCCCCGGCTGCATATAAACCCAAAATGAGCAAAATAATAATAATAATAATAATAATTACATTAGTAATAGAGAGCATTTGAACTGCATTTCTCAAACCCTCAGCAATAATGTCTATTTTCTCAAACACCCAAAAATTGTCAAATAAGAGCTGTCAATGATAAAAAAAAAAAAAAATGAATTTTGTGGAAACAGCCATCGTCACTGGACAAACTGTCATTAAACTTCAACAGTTAACTTACCTTGCCTTTCGAATCATATGCTCGGGCAGAGGACCCAATACCCTCTCCATCATTGCCAGATGCTCCAAGTTCTCATGCGTCTGGAAGAGTGCTTCACCCTGACACAAAATTTCCATATATTAAAAATTTTAAGTAAATATTCAATGTTGCTAATGGGCTTGATACATCTAAAATATTCAGGACTAACCGTGCATAGCTCGACTAATATACAACCAACACTCCACATATCACATGGATAGGACCAACCAAGCCCTGAAACAAATAAGTGGACAAATGCCAGTCAGTACATTGGGTGTGAATGCATACAATAGTGCAATCACGAACCACAAACAGAGATTAGAAAAGCAAAAAATAAATTACAGATTCAAAGTCGAAATGCACACAGACATGAAATATACAAACACAGATATCAACTAATCAAGCTCTCAAACAAAAACTACTTTCAGGATAAATTGCAGGTGCTAGCATTTCCTAAGCTGGTATTAGCAGACAACAGCATACATGATATGTGTGGCTTGAATCTATCCAATGGAAAGCACATCAAGAGAATTTCTGCCAGCACTATAAGATTCTTCATTCTTCAACGAGTGTCAACTCTAACCACATATGTACATAATAAAATCAAAGTATCTATTCAAAAAGTAACTTAAGCATGCAGTTAAGGAAATAATTTGATGAAGTTCCTCTTCAAAATACCACTTCACCAATACTACTATACAACCAAAGTGCCTGACTTCAATGATAGCCAGCATAATATGAATTTTTACATAAAAATCCAACAAAGCGATTTGGCATTTGGGCGGCTGTTCTTTATATTAATTTTTTCAAAGGAAAAGAAAATGATGGGAAACAAGAAAGGAAAATTATATCCTCTGAAAATTGCTTTTCTTGAATCTTCTAAAAAATTAAGCCCTTTCCTTCTATCTATCTATGCCTAAAAAGAAGGCATAGAAGAATAGCAATATTCTAGTTGTTTCAAAACCTAGGATTTGAAACACCACATGCGGTAAAGGAAAAAGGTGGAAAAAGTGCATTTTATTTGCCAACACAGTAACTAGTTACCTAAAATAACCTCAGGGGCCCTGTAATGTCTTGTGGAAACAATGGAGCTATGATTCTGATTATCGAAAGCAGTACTACCAAAATCAATCAGCTTAATGGCACTTGACTTTGGCAAGCACCTGAAAGGCATTTCATCTGAAGAACTCCTCTGTACCATATTCCAAGCAATTTTTTAAATATTATAACTAAAAAGTCTGTACCCAAAGCTAAAACGACATGACTTTATCAAGTCTTAAATGGCCAAATACCTTGTAGGCAGGAAGCTTTATATATTCAGAGGAAACTAGAAGTATATTTTCCGGCTTCAGGTCAGTGTGAATTAAGCGTAAATCATGCATATCTGTTGGATATGATAAATCATTGAAAACGTGTTACACACAAGGAGAGAAAAATAAAATTCAGAGCTAATCCTGGATAAAACAAAGCAGGCCAAGAAACAGAACTGGGTGATTGGTTAGAAGAGAATAAAAAAATTGATGAAACTAGAGCCAAGAACAATGCACACACATGCTACAGATTCCAAAAGCTGACGTCCAAATTCCCGAACAAGATCCACAGGAAAGGGGCAGTATTTATTTCTCTTTAGAAAATCAAATAAACTTGGTCCAAGCTTCTCAAATACCTGGTAACATCATTAAAATGCATTCAAAGGAAGGTGTTTGTTTAGTTGCCATTTTCATAATGAATTCTGTATGGATAAAATTACAAAATATATGGATATCAATTGGCCAAACCACAATAAGAGAAACACAAAGGAACAATGACGAACAAATTCATAAATGTTAAGCATCTTGTCACTCTTACTTCAATAAAAGCACATGCCAACAACAACAAACATGGGAATAAAAGATTCCACATCAATTTTAGCTTAAAGAAAGCAAAGTAACAAATGGAAAAATAAACATTTGACAGAAGATTCTTGGTATACTTACAATACATATATGATTGCGATAATCAAACCAATTCCGAATATGCACACAACTGCATAAACCAACACACAGGAGTGTAAGAACTCAACACCCAATAGAAATGTTTCTATCAGCTCAAACCCATAAGATATGTACCGTGAGCTGCAGCCTTTGTCATTCTTAGCAAGAAGCTGAAGAACATCAATTTCAATCATTGCTGCATCCCTGTACTTGCGTATGCTTCTGACAACTTTGACTGCCACATACTCTCGTGTTTGACGATCCCAACATTCCAAAACCCGGCCAAATGTGCCTACAATACTAGCAAGTTGCTCAATGGGACAAGCAGAATCACAAAAACATAAGATCTCGTAGACAGCAGGGGACTCGACAGCTAACCTTCACCGATTTTGCTAAGTATTTTATCTGCAAAATACAAATATAAGAAAGCAAAGGATAAATTAAGAATACAACTAGACCAACATTCAGTAACATTTTCAAAAGAATCAATCTAGTGCTATTTATACATAAGTTTTCGAGAATCATAATGTATGTAAATAGATGGTATCACAATTATAATACAGTTTCACTATTAAGTTGTTTAACAAAACAGCTAAAAAAATTATCTTTTTATTAAAAACTCACATCTTGGGGTGAGATTTTCGCCGAGATTAAATACGTAATGTCCCTCGCGATCATCGTCCCTTTTTGGCGGCGACACGTGTCTATGCACGGCAGCCGCGCCGTTGTGGCCCACAACGAGAGCCCGTTGCGCCTATAAAAACCATTCCGAATCCACGTCAGATTCATCAAAACCCACACCTTTTACTTCGATTTATCATTCAAATTATAAAACCCCTAGAGCGTTTTCCACCTCTGGCTCCGATGGCGGCGCCACGTCCCAAGCAAGCCGACGTCGTTTTCTGGTTTGCTCCTGCTCCATCGTTGTTTGATAGTATTTGTTTGTTTGTATAATTTAACCTAATAATCTGCAACACAAAACTCCTTAACAAAATTTGATTATTAGAAATTCCGAACAAAATTATGAGTTAGAAAGATGATATCTATTGGATGGTTCCATTTGGGGGGTTAGGGTTTTTATAAATTGGGTTGAATATTTTGCTCGATATTGTCGATTGTCTGTTTCGCGCTTCATCGAGTATTGTGTTCCTCACTCTTACTCTCGTACACGTGCCTAATCCTCATCCAATGGGCCTTGAGCCTAGGCTGTGCCGTCCAAGGAGCGAGTTTCTTCGGCTTTTCGGGGAGTAATTTTAAACACCCATTTTTATTTTTTGCCCTTTGAAATATAAAGAGGCTAAATCTGGACATAATGTTGTTAATTTTTGGGATTCTGTAATTTATCCATATTTAATAAAAATTTTGAAGGCGATATTTGTATCCGCCATTGAACAACAATACGAATGTCGTATTCGACCGAAATAATCATAAAATTTAAAAATTTAAAAAATAGAAATTTGTTAACGAATAATAGATATCCATTACTAATATCCAATACCCAAAAAATTCAAGAAATTATTTATTTATTATTAGAAAAATTAATTTTATTATTAGAAAAATTAATTTTATTTTTATAATTATTTTCATTTTCATTTTTTTTTTAATTTTTTGTAGATATCGGATATTTAAAATATTAAAATCCATAATCATCCAATATCCATTATACATACATGATTTTATATCTAAAACCTATCATGTTGGTAATATGCGTAGATTCAATCAGATTAAGGCTAATTATTAGCACTCTTTATCATGAAAACATTTAGAATATCATATAAGATATTATATTTGATAAAACCCTCAAAGTGATTTATATAATAACTAAATGGCGCTTTGGTGTATTAAATTATATCACTCATAAATATTCATAGTCAATGAATTATTAATAACAAGGTGTTGATGGTGTTTTCAGGACCTATGTTATTTAAGGAGTACGGCAGGGGTAAAAAGGGTAATTCCCTTCTCGGTCGAAATCATTAATGTCGACCCGACCACTAAGAGCCAAACAGTAAGTGACCGAGCACTTTATGATCGGTAACCGAGCACTTGGGTTCAGATGACCGGGCAATTATCAGATCGACAGCAGCATTCTCAGCTCAAATGACCATCATGATCGACCTCACGAAGACCGAGCACATGGTGAGGCGTGCTCAGGAAGATAATGCATCTTATTTTCTCGGATAAGATGATAAGTTATCCTACCTTCATGGGGAAAATTGGTGAGTCAGAGTCCTAATAGAATAAAGAAAGTAAATGTAGTTTTGATTAGGAATCCTTATGGGAAAAGGGAATAGTTTTGACTATGAATCCTTATGGGAAAAGAAAATTGTTTCAACTAGGAAATTCTTGTAGGAGAAGGAATCTGATTTCTACACTATTATAAATAGGAGGGTAGAGTGTGCATAAAGGGGAGGAGAATGATATATCAGAATCAATATCAAGATCATTGGGATCAGACTTGTAAACACAAGAGATATCAGAGAAGCATATCTCAATAATAAAAGTATCATCCGTTTTGTGCCCGTGGACGTAGGTTGGACCTGATCCGCCGAACCACGTTAAATCTCCTTGTTGATTGGTGTATTTATCTGTCTTTTGCTAAATTTGCTTTTGGTTCCCCCATAACCGAACAAATTCACTATTGATGGAGGATTGTCTCGGGAGTAATATTCCAATGTTGCACTGAGACCAAAAATCAGCCGTCAACAGTTGGCGCCGTCTGTGGGGAACTCAACAAAAAGCAGTTCACGTGGTAAGACGATGGCAGAAGGCGGAAATCACCGATCGTCAGGGAGTTCAACTACGGATTGGATGGAGAAGATGTAAGAAAACATGCCTATCTCAATATTTCTACCATGCCTTATGTCCATATTTCCATTCTCCTGGCCACTATTGTCCTCAGGACTGGGCAGTAAAAAGTCTGTTAGACCAAGTGCCCAGCCAACAGCTGAGAACCAATAGTGAAGAAGAGACTTGATTGTTGTGCGCAGCTTGAAATGCTCAAACGGCAAATGGAATGCAGATTTGGAAGAGAAGCATGTCAGCTGGTATTTCAGTAAATGGGTCCGATACGGCGATACGGATACATCAAGAGGAAAAATGGAAGGAGCCATGCGCATTGCAAGTTTCACAGGCAAAAATACCAGCATCACAATCAAACTCCCGTAAACTGCAACAGACAGCAAAACTCTACGAGCATGCTTGTGTATAGGATCATCAATTAGATCACGGAATGGATTATAGTTTGGATCAGCAGGATCACGAAGAAAGTACATAACTCCACTACGCAGAACCTCTCGAAGAAGGCTGACGAAGATGCTTATCTGTAACATGTGCTCCAGTGAAGCAAGAACAAGTGATGAAGTCGAAGAAGGTCATAAGAAAGTTTTATACCAAATTAAAGGATTTTCTCGAATCATGTATACTTGAAGGAATGCCTGTGGACTACATTCGCTGGGAGGGAGTGCCCCCGTGAGATGGCCGGCCTGACCAGTTTGGGAATGGCGACTACAGAGATTGTATTCCCACCTGTTCCATCTGACCAATGGATCCGAGAGAAGTATAGCACGGGGAGGGATGATACCCCCGTAGCGTTTGCTTACTCCAGTGTTACCGAACATAAGGAGGAATATGCCCTTAATATTTCGGACACTCTCTGATCCTCACCTACCTGATTAAAGGATCCGTGAGAAGCATAGCACGGGGAGGGATGATACCCCTGTGGCGTTTGCTTACTCCAGTGTTACCGAACATAAGGAGGAAAATGCCCTTAATGTCTCAGACACTCTTTGATCCCCATTTCCTTGATCATATGGATCCGTGAGAAGCATAGAACGGGGAGGGATGATGCCCCCATGGCGATTGCTTATTCCAGTGTTACCGAACATAAGGAGGAAAATGCCCTTAATGTCTCGGACACTCTTTGATCCATATTCCTTTGATCACTCGAATCTAAGAGAAGTATAGCACGGGGATGGATTGTGCCCCCGTAGCGTATGCTTGCTCCAGCGTTGTAAGGAGGAGCCTTCGAACGATAAACAGGCTCCATGGAGACCTGAAGTATAGAGGATGTGCCCTTACCATTCTAAACGCTCTCTGATCCAAATCCTGGTTCGCCGGGACTCTGAATTGAAAGATTTAGAATTATGTTTTGGAGACCTCGGACAGGACGCTGTTTTGAAGCATCCGTGTTGTTGTTTATACTTGCGAAACGTTTTGTTTTAGGATAAGCGCTAAGTCGCCCCCACCTTTTAATTTTATTTTCCAGAGATTTGTTTTTTATTTTCGCTGGTCTAGTAAGGGGACGCCCGTGCCAGATTCGGTAGGGCTTCAAAAGGTTGATTCACTTCCCTTCTGAAAAAGTCCCACTTGATTAATCGGCTCGGGGCTGGATTCGTTCCGCCGAAGCCACTTGATTAATCGGCTCGGGGCTGGATTCGTTCCGCCGAGGCCACTTGATTAATCGGCTCGGGGCTGGATTCATTCCGCCGAGGCCACTTGATTAATCGGTTCGGGGCTGGATTCGTTTCACCGAGGCCACTTGATTAATCGGCTCGGGGCTGGATTCGTTCCGCTGAGGCCACTTGATTAATCGGCTCGGGGCTGGATTCATTCCGCCGAGGCCGCTTGGTTAATCGGCTCGAGGTTGGATTCGTTCCGCTGAGGTTAGGTGTTTCCTTCCGGTTCGGGTCTGCTCTTGTACCGCCGAGACCGATGTTTCTTTCCGGCTCGGGTCTGCTCTTGTACCGTCGAGACCGATGTTTCTTTCCGGCTTGGGTATGCTCTTGTACCACCGAGACCGATGTTTGTTTCAGCTCGGGGCTGGATTTCTTTCCGTCGAGGCCTTATGGTTTATTCAGCTCGGGGTCGGGTTACGTCCCACCGAGTCGACTTCTTTGGACTGGGGATGTAATATTCCCCCAGAGTCAAGCCATCTTCAGCTCGGGGTCGGGATACGTCCCACCGAGAGACTTATCATCGGTATGGGATCGGAGCATCCCCCCATGGTCGGCCCTCTATTGGTCTGTGGAGGTGACATTCCCCCAGAGCTAAATGTTCTTCTCAGCCCGGGGTCGGGTTACGTCCCACCGAGTCGATCGTCATCAACATAAGGGCAAAGTATTTTCTCCACGGGTAGATATCGGGATCCTCGTTGACTGAGCACATGAAGGTGGCAGGAAGGACCGGATTTGCAGCCAAGGCATTTTTCTCTGCGGTTCCTAGAGTGACCACCGACGGATTCATTGGCACACCATCATTTTTTTATAGTTCCCGGCATCAACTCGCAAACTCGTTGTTACCGAGAACTAGGGGACAGATGTTGATGGTGTTTCCAGGACCTATGTTATTTAAGGAGTACGGCAGACGTAAAAAAGGTAATTCTCTTCTCGGTCGAAATCATTAATGCCGACCCGACCACTAAGAGCCAAATAGTAAGTGACCGAGCACTTTATGATCGCTAACCGAGCACTTGGGTTCAGATGACCGGGCAATTATCAGATCGACAACAGCATTCTCAGCTTAAAGGACCATCATGACCGACCCCACGAAGACCGATCACATGGTGAGGCGTGCTCAGGAAGATAATGCATCTTATTTTCTCGGATAAGATGATAAGTTATCCTACCTTCATGGGGAAAATTGGTGAGTCAGAGTCCTAGTAGGATAAAGAAAGTAAATATAGTTTTGATTAGGAATCCTTATGGGAAAAGGGAATAGTTTTGACTAGGAATCCTTATGGGAAAAGAAAATTATTTCAACTAGGAAATTCTTGTAGGAGAAGGAATATGATTTCTACACTATTATAAATAGGAGGTTAGAGTGTGCATAAATGGGAGGAGAATGATATATCAGAATCAATATCAAGATCATTGGGATCAGACTTGTAAACACAAGAGATATCAGAGAGGCATATCTCAGTAATAAAAGTATCCTCCGTTTTGTGCCCGTGGAAGTAGGTTGGACCTGATCCGCCGAACCACGTTAAATCTCCTTGTTGATTGGTGTATTTATCTGTCTTTTGCTAAATTTGCTTTTGGTTCCCCCATAACCGAACAAATTCACTATTAAGGGAGGATTGTCTCGGGAGTAATATTCCATTGTTGCCCTGAGACCAAAATCAGCCGTCAACACAAGGCATTGATAATATGGATATATCAGTATGATGATTATCGCCGGCCATTTAGGTGGGGTAGTCGTTCTTATAGGCTACTAGTAAATTTTGATTGCTTGGTGTAGCACATGAGTGTTTATTGAACAATAAGTACATCAAACCGACCTACAAGAGTTTTCATATTAAAGTGTTTATGCCATGTATCTATGCAAAATTCTTGGTAGCAATATATGCATGATCCTTAGGCTTAAAGCGGACCTAAGTGTTAGTTCCAATTTTATTGGCATGTGTCCGTGACAAAACAAGTTCAATTGAGTTGTAATCTATCGTGAAGATCTTTGTGCAATTGGACTGGTCTTTGGATTTTGTGCATCAGACATGTGTTCGTGGTGCGTTCGTTGCAGTGTTCGAACGATTGGCGTTGGTGCTGCGTTCGTTATTGGGTTCGAATGTGTGGCGTTGGTGGCACGTTCTTTATTGGGTTCGAACGGGAGCGTTCCAGAGAGAAAACGTTCGAGTCACGTTCTTGTTGGGTTCAAACGGGATCATTCCAGAGAGCATCTGTTCGTTGTGCGTTCGATTGGCGTTCGAATGAGTCTTCACAAAAAAGGCGTGTTCGTGGAGCGTTATAGTATGCATTCGAACGCGACTGCGATCTGAACGCGTTTTTGGCCTGCAAAACCATAGCCTTTCACCCTACCTATATAAAAAAAACATGTAGCCGCCATCCCCATGAGTTGAAGCACTTTTCCTTTGAGCCAAAATCTCTCAAAGCTTTCAACCTTTATTGAATCTACCTTGAAGACTCTTTTCATCTTATTGTCTTCTTTGTTAAAGGTTTGATTCCTTCTTTGATAAACCTTCAACACAACTTAACCCAAAATCCATAATCCTTTAGAGTTCTTTAGGAGGAGTTTTGGTAGTCGGAGTTCCGGCATCAGAGGTGATACAATCTACTCAGAGACTTCAGAGGTTCTGAAGAAAACTGTGGGTCGTGGGCTTGAGGAGTTGCCTTGAGTTCTTACAGTATTGAGGTACTTGAGTCGGTGGAGTTGCCACCATATGTCTTGACCGTCGCTGTAAGTTTTTCTCTATATAGTGGATTCGGGTGGTAGCCTATACCCGAAGTGGTTTTTTACTAGCAAGAGTTTTCCACTTCGTCACCAAAATTATTGTGTTGATTTTGTGTGGTTTGATTTATTTGCTGCTTTACTTTATTTTATTTATTTAATATTTGCAGCATATTTTATTTATTGTTTATTGTGGTTGCTTGTCAAGATTCTATAGTTACAGTAATCAGGACTTGTCCTGTTTATTGTTTGTAATTCCGCATAGGGTCATAACTTAGGCTTAACCCCGGAATTTTCAATTGGTATCAGAAATTGAACTTGATCCTCGACCCATTAGCTATGGAGCGTAGTCAACCCTTAAATTGTCCACCATTTTTTTATGGCACGGAATATTTGCATTGGAATGTTCGCATGAAAGCGTTCCTTAAGTCCTTAGATGAGAGGATTTGGATGAATGTTGAACACGGGTGGAAACCCCCCGTTGTTGTAGTTGATGAGATATCTTCCCCCAAAGACAAATTGACATGGTCGAAGGATGATTTTGACGCTAGCAATAGGAACAACAAGGCTGTTAATGCTATACATGGTGCTGTTTGTTCTGCTGAGTTTAGGAGAATCTCTATGTGTGAGATAGCCAAGGATGCTTGGGACATCCTGCAGACTGTGCATGATGGCACACTGTCTGTTAAAAATAATAGACTCCAGGATCTTGCTACTAGGTTTGAGGTTACTAGAATGAAGGATGATGAGACCTTTGATCAATTTTATGCTGAGATTAACGATATTGTTGACTCAAGCTTTAACCTAGGTGAGACTATTCCTACCAGCAGGATAGTTAGGAAAATCCTTAGATCCATGCCTGATAAGTTCCTACTCAAAATCACCGCCATCGAGGAAAGCAATGACCTTGATCAGCTTAATTTAGAAGACCTCGTAGGAAAACATCAGGTTTATGAGCATAAACTTCCTGGGCATCTAAAGCCCAAAAATATAGCGATGAATATCGTGAAGGAAGTTGTTCATGGTTCGTCTAGTGATGAGGATACCCTCACGGATCATGATTTGGCCTTGTTTGCTAAAAAGTTTAAGAAATTTCTTAAGCTTAAAAAGAGTGGCCACAGTTATAACAGGGATAGAGAGGATGAGCCTAGAGAGAGTAGGCATAGTAGGAGAGAGTCTGGAGAGGATATGGATAGTAGATCTCGTGGTGTCCAGTGTCATGAATGTGAAGGATGTGTGCATTTTAGATCTGAGTGTCCCACATACCTTAGAACTAAAGGCATGAAAGCCATGGAAGCATCCCTTAGTGATTATGAAGGTGATGATTCTCATAAAGGTAATTATATAGCCTTTACTGCTAGTGTGACTGATGAGAGAGAGATTGTTGTTAATGATGTTGATTCAGAAGTCTCTCTTGATGAGTCTGTAGATGAGTAAAGTCTTCAGGTAGCTTATATTGAATTATTTAATGAGAGTTTAGCTATTAAGAAGACTAATATAGAGGTCAATAAGAGGCTTAAACTAGTTGAGCTAGAAAAGAATGAAACTCAAGCCAAATTTGAGCAAAGCCTCTTGATGGTAGATGACCTAGAGGAGAGGAACATAGGCCTAGTTGATAGGGTCCAAACTTTAGAGACTGAACTTGAAAAAGCTAGAACTCAATTGTCTGCTTTTTCTAGTGGTAATCAGAAAGTGGATCGTATGTTAGGGATTAGTTTTGAGCCTAATTGTGATAAAGCTTCAACATCTAGAGCAGTGCCTAAACCTCCTAAACATGACTTAGGTAAGAAGCCCGTTGAGTGTAGTCATGTGATTCCTCCTTTTGTTCCTCGTCTCTCTCCCCAACTTCGATCTAGAGGTGTTGTGGGTAAACCTCGCTCTCATCCGAGGTTTGTGCATGTATGACATTACTGTGGCAAGGCATGACACATTAGGACTAAGTGATTCATGTTGCACAAACAAAAGAAGGGGTCTAAGAGTGTGTCTCCTAGATTTGATTCTTCAAATCTAGTTTCTCAAGTTTCTGCACTAACAAAACAGACACAATTTCTTAGTAAGAAACTTGCTTTGTTGACTTGGAATACTCATGTGAAATAGATTCCTAGAAACGTTTGGGTGAGGAAGCAAAATATTTTCCCATATACTTCTGAATGCCTTGATCCTGATAGGCATGATGAGAGTACACTTCGGTGTAACTCTTCTTAGAAGTTGCATTTATTTTTCCCATTGCATGTGTGTGCGTGTTTTATGTTTTTGCTCGTTTATTTTTTATTTTTTTTGTTAACTGCATATGGGTGTGTGAGTTTTATTTTTGTTATATATTCCTTGGTATATAGGATGGAAACCCGGACAGAAATTTCATAGCCGATTCCGAATGGACGGTAATATGATTTGTACTCGGGATACAACTCCACGTACCATTGGATATTGTCAAGCCATGTTGTGTCTTTACTTTTTGTGTTTTAAAACTGAAAAATTCAAAAAAAAAAATAGAAATTGAAAAAGACCAAAAATATTTTTTTTATGGCTTGTTAGAGCATGAATAGCATGTGCATGTGATCCTGGTATGTAGGATATATGATTATGCATGTATGATATGCTGTTATTTTTGTTGATGCTCTATATGCATATGTGTGTGTGATAAAAACTCTTGGTATATCTTGTGCTTGCAATTCACATACACGATTTTATTTTATCAAGGCTTGGTCGCATGTATGAGTTTTTGGAATGGCAATCTAATCTCTTCCATGCTTTGTTTGCTCAATAGTGTGACCTTTGACTAGTTGACCTTGTGTTATCCCCTCTTGCAAAAGCAAAAAGAAATTAATAAAAAAATGAGACTCAAGTGCAAAAGAGCCAATGTGGCCAAATTCAAAAGATAAGGGCAAAAACCCTTCACTCGAAAGTGTTGTTAAATATGAGCTCATGATATTTATAGGGTAAACAATATAGCATGCAACCAATGTTGCTTATTTTTCAGGTCCTAGTGGTGCTGGGTTTAAACACCTATTTTGTGGACTTGGTTTGTTTAGAGATGGATTTCTTTGGTTGTGTCCAGCTCATAAAATAAGGTCTTAAGCCTTGATTCGTTGAGCACTTTATATTTCACGCAAGTGCTTGATATGCTTTGGTGTTTATCTCATATGCATAAGTGTTATATTTAGCCACTTTCAAAATGATGCATATTGTTTCATGTCATAAACAGCTGAATACTGACTGGGTATCATTGTATCTGCTTGAAATGTTGTTTCAGTCAGTTTTGACAAGAATTTTTTTTTGTTTATCTCATTGTATGCTTGTATATGCTTCATAATACTGCATATCATTTATTTTACATATCATTGAGTGTTTTCTTCCCATTTGATTCTTAATTTACTAGCTGAGTTAGCCTGTTAGTGAGAGGGAGTAAGTCTTGTTTGTTTATGCTCTTGCATGTGTTTATCTCCTGTTGTTTTTCCTGTTTCCTTCGCCCTTTGTCATTTCGTGACAAAAATGGGGAGAGTAATATATTAAGGGGAGAGCCTTAATATATGGGAGGGAGTCATAGATTATCCTTTAGATATCTCCGTTTTAGAGGGAGTTCAAATTAAGGGGGAGAGGGATATCTACTTGTACATGCATGAGTTTTATACATGTTTTATGTTATACTTGATAATCCCAATGCTTTTCACGGTATATTTTTTTTTGTGGATGTTTCAGGTAAACATGTTATTTACTGCAGTGGCTTTATTTTGAAGACTACTTGGTTAGGAATTAGATCGAGTCCTAATGTAATAAGTCACTGTTTTGATAGTTGATAGTTGGCTATTTTTCTTTTCGGGTCTATTACCGTAATCTTTGTATTAGCTAGTGTTTTTTCACGGAATGAGAAAGGGGGAGATTGTTAGTTCCATTTTTATTGGCATGTGTCTGTGACAAAACAAGTTCAATTGAGTTGTAATATATCGTGAAGATCTTTGTGCAATTGGACTGGTCTTTGGCTGCTGTGCATCAGACATGCGTTCGTGGTGCGTTCGTTGCAGTGTTCGAACGATTGGCATTGGTGCTGCGTTCGTTATTGGGTTCGAACATGTGGCGTTAGTGGCACGTTCTTTATTGGGTTCGAACGGGAGCATTCCAGAGAGCAAAAGTTCGAGTCACATTCTTGTTGGGTTCGAACGGGATCATTCCAGAGAGCATTCGTTCGTTGTGTGTTCGATTGGCGTTCGAACGAGTCTTTACAGAAAGGGCGCATTCGTGGAGTGTTTTCGTATGCGTTCGAACGCGACTGCGATCTGAACGCGTTTTTGGCCTATAAAACCCTAGATTTTCACCCTACCTATATAAACAAACATGTAGCCGACATCCCCATGAGTTGAAGCACTTTTCCTTTGATCCAAAATCTCTCAAAGCTTTCAAACTTTATTGAATCCACCTTGAAGACTCTTTTCAACTTATTGTCTTCTTTGTTAAAGGTTTGATTCCTTCTTTGATAAACCTTCAACACAACTTAACCCAAAATCCCTAATCCTTTAGAGTTCTTTAGGAGGAGTTTATGTAGTCGCAGTTCCGGCGTCAGAGGTGATACAATCTACTCAGAGACTTCAGAGGTTCTGATGAAAACCGTGGGTCGCGGGCTTGAGGAGTTGCCTTGAGTTCTTACAGTATTGAGGTATTTGAGTCGGTGGAGTTGCCACCATAGGTCTTGACCATCACTGTAAGTTTTTCTCTATATAGTGGATTCGGGTGGTAACCTATACCTGGAGTGGTTTTTTACTCGCAAGAGTTTTCCACTTCGTCACCAAAATTATTATGTTGATTTTGTGTGGTTTGATTTATTTGTTGTTTTACTTTATGTTATTTATTTAATATTTGCAGCATATTTTATTTATTGTTTATTGTGGTTGCTTGTCAAGATTCCATAGTTACAGTAATCAGGACTTGTCCTGTTTATTGTTTGTAATTCCGTATAGAGTCAAAACTTAGGCTTAACCCCGAAATTTTCACTAAGTAGTTCTTTAAGTATCACCAGTGATTGGGTTGCAAATGAAGTATGTGAAGATTGTGGAAGACACAACAAAAGATTTGTCACTCTAGATAACTATATTATGAGAGTTAATATCTCATGCGTGGCTGACATAATGATAATACAAACTTATGGCTAGAGTTGAGAATTCCAATAAATTGATTTTGAGAATTCTCGCATAACAATATTATCAAAATTATATAAAAATCATTTGCTGACATGTTCTTACTTTTTTCTCATTTGGGAGTCATAACATATGGGTAAGTGTCGCTCATGATCTATGGAGAAAAACAACTACATGGTATATAATTCATTAGAGGATATATTTGTACTAAAATTTATCACATCTATTTTCATTGCCAACCTGAGAAAGAACCTAATGGGCCACACATATGGAGTATGTGAGTTATTGACTATATTTTGCTGTTATTAATGATGTAAAATTATTTGGGAAGCATTTTGGGTTGATTCACGATGAAGCTAGATGAAATAAAATGGCTTATAAAAAAGGAAGTTTGGTTGATCGTACCTTTGAGTTCGGCCAACCAAACTAAAATAGAAAACACATTATTTTGAAGCAAGCACAATTGGTCAACTGATTGTTTCGAATCGGACAATAGATTACTTGTTGATTTACGATTCTGATAATGACCAAAATAAATTGGAATACTTGACTTACAAGTTTGCTAACTTATTAAGGTGTTTTTACTTCTATAATTGTGCAAATCCTACCTCTATTTAAACACATAAGTGGTTCAATTTTTGATTTTCTTAAGAGGGAAAAAAATTATCCTATTTTCGTGTCTATAACAATAGTTATGCTTTTGTCACTTTGTGAGAAAAAAAAACCCTAGGGTTCTTGAAGAAAAGAAACCATCCCCCAAGCTATCTTCAAGGACTAGCATCATATGAAGATATGAAGATAAGCTGTTGTTGGTGTTTTTTGTGACAAGTATTTTGAACAGTACGACAAGGGCAGAGATAGGATTTTCCTTTTTGGAAGGACAAATGTTCTGAGGGTATGGGTTACTCCTCGGCCAGACATGGTGTTCGGGCCCCATCTCCTAGATTTGACAGACCAGAGGGCACAACATGATGCAGTTCCCATAGGTCGACAACATCAGAGCCAAGACTGACCACTTTGGCCCGGTAGCTCGGTTCGGTACCATCTATTCTCATGGATCGGGATGATGAGCTCGGATATTTTGGGTCAGGTCGGGAGTAGTTTGGGTAGTTCGGTAAATCATTTGGCCGACCTCATGACGACCGACGTATGATCGGGGTAGTTTGGACATTTCCCTCTGACATGTATCACCGCTTGAGATCTTTACAGGCTGACATCATAATGGTGAAGTGTGACAGTGTAGAAAACAAAGTGATTTGACTAGAAGTCAGACGTCAGGTTTTCTTTCGGTGAAGCAGTTGGGGCAGAGAGCCCATCAATCCATCGGAGATTCACGTGGCTGACTGTTGGACAATTATGACCCATAACATCACTATTTGTAAAAGACATGGTGTTCTTTGTACAAATTAACTATGTGACAAAAGAAATTACTCTTTTGTCATTTTGTAATTGGATTACTTGGATATATAAATGATAAAAGTCCATATGATTAGTATCGGATTAATAAGATATGAGACAATATTAATCCACGAAAGGTTTAATCATTAAATATCCTTAGTCGTAGTATTATCGAGACTGGACATCGATAATGTGGAATAGGCTAGCATTACACTTGTGCGCTTTATGGAAGCTTAACGACATAGTTCTCATATATTTAAGTATTGGATACTTATGCAAGTGTGATAGGAGGTTCTGTTAGCCGTTGGACCGAGAACAACTTCGCTCTGTATAGACCCCTCGGAATCCCATTAGTAGTATGACTATGTGTCTATGGGAATCCGAATCAGGGTAGGTATATGTGGTCTTAACCTGAGACTTGCATCGCTAATACTTGCGACAATCAGTATACTTTGGTTTTGGTCATCCGAAGCTTTAACAGGTTCTGTGTACGCCTCTTCTGGGTATACTGAGAATCGTAGTGTATTGGGTGTGATGTCAAGATGGAAGTATCGCTTCAGTCAAATGGAGACGATGATCATGCAAGGATACAGAACTAGTACTCTTAAATGCTACAACTATTGGGATAGTATGACTAGGTCAGGATTATCCGATTACAGAGACTAGTAGCATGTGATCCGATATATGCTTCGTACGGGGCAGACACAATTCCAGCCCCAGGCCTAGCATGTGACATCTGATACTGGATCGTAATACACAATACTTTGTATACTACGTGTGATACAGATTATATATTCCATGTTGAATATATTCAGAGAATTGGGTAGGCATGATGCTTTGCTAGAAGCCAACCATGTCTTGTAAATCGGTGAGAACGTGGTACGGGGTACGCACGTGTTCGGATGGTCCGACAACCGTATTTACTGCCAACATATCCAGGGATCTCTTGGGTCGCTTCCCAAAGATTCACATATGACATTTGACTCGAACATAATTAATCTGGGATTAATTATGAGAGAGAAAATTAATCTGGATTAATTAAAGTAATAATTAATCTGGGAATAATTATCAAAGGAAAAATTAATCTAGGAGTAATTGCGTCAAGAATAAATCTGGGATTAATTCGACTAGAAGAGAGAACGCAAATAATTTGGAATTAATCGGCAAAATAAATTAAAAAGTTAAATTGGATTTTTCTATTTAATTTGTTGATTTGGGCTAAAATAATATATTGGATATATTAATTGAAATTGAATTTCAATACGGAATTAAAATTGGATTTTATTTCAAGCGAACGAATTAATTTGGAATTAATTCCTAAGCGACTTTCGTAATAATTTTGCGAGGTATTATTATTTAATTAAATTGGATTTAATTACGTCGCGACGGAATTTTTGTTTAGTCGGATTAAACGAACCGGGCCCAAAGTGTGTTATGTAAGCCAACTAGATTTGGAATTAAATGGGTGGGACCCATGACTTACATCAATAGTCATTATTGGTGATGGAAGTAGTTGGCAATTTAAAAGGCAACTTTAACACACAATAAATACATGTTTTTGATACAAGAAAACACAACTTTTGGAAGGTTGGGAACTATTCATCTTCTCTCTTTTCTTACACAAAACCGTGAGCCTCTCTTACCCATGGAAATTTTTGTTGCAAAAATTTCAAGCAAGCTAGCACTTGGGAGTCTTTTGAAGGTGATAGGGAAACTCACCCATGAGTTTGAAACAACAAAGAAGGTTAGGAGCTTTTACATGCATGGAGTTTTTATAAAATTTCAACGCCGATCAATGTGAGTATTCCGCAAATCCCTTTGATTTATTCACACACAAATCATTCTTAGAGATCATTGGCATGTCTAGGACACTAACAATGGTATCAGAGCGAGATCTAAGCATGATTTGGATTCTAGGGTTCATGACTTTCATTTGAGATTTTTTGCTTGGAGCTTGATTTACCTAAATTGTTTGTGTGGTTGTGTTTGGATGATGATGAATTGGATTTGTGCATCTTAGGATTTGAGAAAAATTGATTGGATCAAAAATCCCCAATTCCCTTGACATGGCCGAATGTACCCTATTATGTGCTCATGGTGATTTTTTGAAAATTAGCAATTGGATGTGTTGTTGGCGTGAAATGTATGTTAAATGTTGATTTAATTAGATTGAAATCAAATTGCATGATAATTTTTTTGCCATTGTCGTGAGCCTAAGCATGTTATATAATTGATTTTGCTTCAATTTGTGTTGGACATGAATTGGAATTAATGAGCATGATTAATTGGATTAATTAGTGTTTTGGAAATATTAGATTAGTTGATTAATTATGTTAATTTCCCTTAAATTGGATTAATATGTAATTTGGAATAATGTATTAATTTAATTTGTTGTATTTGGGCTTAATGGGCTTGGTTGGGCCAAGTATGGTTTTGGACAATTGGGTTGGATCCAATTGGGCCTAAAACCATTTCCATACAGTCCAAATATGACAATTGGGCCTTTAAAACTTTAATTGGGCCTAATGAGCCTAAATTGATTTTTGGCATAGGGTGATTCCTATTTGGGCCTTAGCATTTTGGGTTCGATCCATATTGGCCAAAGCCCACGCCTAAAGAATTAATTGAAAGCCCATTAGACTTTAATTGAATAGTATTGGATACTAACTGGGCCTTTGAGACACATGAAGATTGGATTTGGAATCCAAGTCTAAAAGTCACTATTAAAAGTGTAATGATTTAATTTGGAATTAAAAATGAATTAGTATTGGATACAATTTAAATAAGATTTAAAATTGTAGTTCGATATAATTCAAGGATACGTACTTTGAGTATTTATTCTTAAACGAGTTGGACTCGCGCAAATCAAATCGTTGTTTGAACATTGGATAGTCATTAATTCAAAGATTAATTAATTGGATTAGATTGATTGAATAACATGCTTTGTGTCAATACTTGGATGTATTTGTTTGAATAATGTATATCGGATGGATATTAGTTGGGTGGGGGCAATTTTGGAATTTGTTGTAATAAATTTAGAATTTATTAAATTGGACCTGCATGTCCAGCCTATTATTTCTATTCTCTTTGTATTTCTCTTCTCACCAATTCCCCTCAATGTAAATGAGGTTTCTTTTAGTGTTATGTAATTGGGTAGAAGAATGTAAAGTGCTAGCGGGAGAGAGGAAAAATAGAGTGATTTGTTCTAGGAACAAATTGTATTATATATCCATCCGCATATCATTATTAATTTTATCGCGCCTTATTATGCTTTTAGAATGTATGTTTAAGGGTGTATGATGAGACCTAATCTAAGATAATAAATTGGTTGCCAATTTACGCGAAAAACCCTCACTCAAATATTAAGCGTTTTCCTTCCATTGAGTGGTTCTCTCTCAAGATCCAAGATTGGCATTGGTTTGTTGGCCAAAGTTAAGATCAATGTCCATCACGGATGTGTTTGAACCACGAAAGCTTTGTTCCATATCGCATGTCTTGGGCGGTTGTGACTTGTTGGCAAAAGTCAAGGTTACTTCTTGTTCATCGTTGATTGGATAGTTGGACTATTGCAATCGAGATGGCTGGAAAGATTAGCGTTAGGGACATCATCATGGGTGAAAATGTCTTTAACGACGTAAATTTTCCAGATTGGGAAATGAATCTCAGGATAATCCTGGGAGCTGAGAAGTTACTCTATTGGATAGAGAAACCTCTCTGGCCTTGAGCCCGAAGTTGAGCAAATAGTAGAGCATGAGCTTAGGAAGACTCATCGTGATGATAACTTTAGTGCTCAATCCATTATGCTTGCTGCAATGACTCCTTAATTTCATCGTCAGAACTAAGGATTGGATCCTTATATTATGATGTTGAAATTAAAGGATCTTCATAGATCTAACCTTAGATCTTAGAAGTACGAATTGTAAAAGAAGTTATTTCGCTCGCGTATGTCAGAGGGTACATCTGTCGAGCACTAGGTGTCGTAGATGATTGCTGACATCGAGCAACTAGGTTAGTTGGGCATTACCTACGAGGCCGAGACTTCCATAGATTTGTTCTTACAGTCTCTACCCGAATGCTGGGGCAGATTCATAATGAACCAAGAGAAAACTCTTGGAGAGTTAATGGCTATGCTCAAGGAGGCAGAGCCAGAGCTTCTAAAAGGGCAATAAGCGCAAGACGCATCTTACTTCGACACCCCAGAAGGCCAAGGCTTGGCCGAAGGCTTCTGGGGGTGTGAAGAAAAAGGGCAAAGGCAATATTGTCACAGTTTTCTGGGAAGACAAATGACATATCCCAAGATGTCTGCCTAAACTGTGGTAAACGGGGTATAGAAGTGTGACTGCCGTATGGACAAGGCAGACATGAAGGAAGTGAAGGCGGGCAAGGCTACAACTTCAGGTATGTTTGTTATTGTAATAAACGTGTCCACTACTGATTTTAAAAAATTGGATTTTTGATACTGGATGTGGTACATACATATGTACTGATGTGCGGGATCTTCTGATTAACAGGAGACTGGCTTCAGATTAGATCGACCTACGAGTCAGAAACGGGAAGAGAGTCGTTGTTTTGGCCGTTGGGACCTATATTTTGAACCTGTCCTTGGGACATGTAATTACATTAGGTGACTGTTATTTCATACCTAGTTTGACTAGGAACATCATCTCTACATTTTGTTTAACCCGTTGCGGGTATACCTTTGTATTCCTGAACACTGGGTGTTTTGTATATAAAGATAACATTTTGATATGCACAACAGATGTTAATAATAGTCTTTATACTTTGAATGTAAGTGAATCTCAAACATATAATATGACAAATAAAAGGCTCAAACTAAATAAATCGGATGAGACTTATTTATGGCATTATTGTCTGTGACACATTAACAAAACTCGTATATCCACACTTTCGAAAAGTGGATACTTGGACGGATTAGATCCTAGTTCATATGACGTCTACGAATCTTATTTATTATGCAAAGTGCCTAAAACGCCTTTTAGCGGTAAAAGTGTACGTGCCACCGAACTGTTAACCCTCGTTCATAGTGACGTAGAGGTGGTTATGAATACTTCGTAACCTTTACGGATGTTGCATCGCGTTATGGTTATGTGTATCTTATGAAACACAAATCAGAAACTTTTGATAAATTCAAAGAGTTTCGACACGAAGTAGAAAAATAGACCGGTAAAAGTATTAAACATTACGGTCGGACCGTGGTGAAGATACTTGAGCAATGAGTTTCTCGATTACTTGAAAGAGTATGGTATTCTTTCAGAGTGGACTCCTCCTGGAACACCTCAATTGAGTGGTGTGTCCGAACGGAGAAACCGAACTTTGTTGGACATGGTAAGGTTAATGATGGGTCGCACTGGGCTACCAATTTCCTTCACGGGATATGCATTGAACAGTGCAATACTTATTTTGAATAAAGTTCTGTCAAAATCTGTTGGACATACTCCATATGAAATATGGACAGGAAAGAAACCGGGTTTCTCATTCCTGAAGATTTGGGTATACTGGGCATATATTAAACGTTTGGATGGTGCTAAACTAGAACCCAAATCGGATAAGTGCCTATTTGTAATTGGTTATCCTAGAGAAACCATAGGATATTATTTCCACAACCCATAAGAGAATAAAATATTTGTTGCTCTCCATGCTGTTTTCTTTAATGGAATTCCTAAATGCAGTGGTAAGTGGGAGGAAAGTAGAACTCGATGAAAATCATAGTGATACTGTTCCTGGCACCGACTCTTTAACGGAATACGAACAGTTCATCAGGGATGAGACTGTACCACAATCTTCTAATACACAAGAACTGCGTAGGTCGGAGAGAGTCAGAAAAAAACCTGAGAGGTATGGGTTTCTGATCTCACCTCATGTAGATATTGATCTTATTGAGGATAATAAATCGGCTACGTATGAGGAACCGATACAAGGTATCGACTTCGCTTTGTGGCAAGATGCCATGAAGTCCGAAATGGATTCCATGTATACCAACCAAGTTTGGACACTGGTTGATGTACCAGAAGACATTGTGCCTATTGGTAGCAAATGAGTCTTTATGGTGAAGACATACATGGATGGCAACATACAAACATACAAAGCTAGGCTTATAGCGAAAGGGTATCATCATCAACATGGTGTCGATTATGACGAAACCTTTTATCCGTTACCATGATTAAATCCATTTGGATAATGCTTGCTAAAGCTGCATACTTCGATTATGAAATATGGCAGATGGACATCAAAATCGCTTTCCTTAACGAAAACCTTTTGGAGGATGTTCATATACAACACCCTGACGGTTTTGTCATGCCAAAACATGCAAACAAGGTTTGCAAGTTAAATCGATCCATTTATGGATTGAAGTAGGCATTGAGTTCTTGGAACCAACGTTTTGATAAGATCAAAATGGTATATGGTTTCATTCAAAACGATGATGATTCTTGTGTATATAAGAAGGTTAGTGGGAGCGCACTGACATTGATTGTCCTATACATTGATGATGTATTGCTTCTTAGCAATGACATTCCCATACTAAAATCAATGAAAGCTTGGCTTTCATTAAAATTCTCCATGAAATTATTGAGAGAGACAACCTTTATTCTAGGAATAAGGATCTACTGGGATAGATCTAAAAGTTATTGGCACTCTCCGAGAACTCGTGCATTGACATTGTTGAAGAGATTCAACATGGATCAGTCCTAGAAAGGGCTGCTTCTGGTGTCACATGACGTCTCTCTATCTAAGGACATGTGTCCTGAAACTAAAGATGAGAGAGATGCAATGAATCAGATCTCGTTTGCTTAAGCATTCAGATCGATCATGTATGTCATAACATGTACGCGACCTGGTGTCTCATACGCTTTGAGTATATGTAGTCACAATCAGGCCGATCCAGGTGATGGTCATTGGATTGATGTTAAGAACATCCTTAAGTATCTTAGACGAACTAGGGATGCTTTCTTAATTTATGGAGATGGAGAACATGAGGTGACTGAGATCACCGTTGCAAGTTTCCAAACCGATAAAGACGACTATAAGTCGCAATAAGGGTACATATTTTGTTTGAACTGGAAATCTTCCAAGTAAGATACTATTGCCGATTCAACAATAAAAGTGGAATACATTGCTGCGGCTGAGGCAGCAAAAGAAGCATTTTGGATCTATAAAATTCCTAATTGGATTAGGAGTAGTTCTGTTAGCAGCTGAGCTGGGCTACAACACAGGCTAAGGAATTACGGTCTCATCAATGATCCAAGTATGTACTTCGATGGTTTCATCTGATTTGAGAGATCACGCATCTTGGTGATGTGAAGATCGAAAAATCGTTTCAGATGATAACCTTGCAAATCCGCTGACAAAAGCCATATCTCAGTAAAAGTTTGAGCGACCCGTACATAGTTCAGGTGTTTGACACTTGAGTGATTGGCTATAGGCCAAGTGGGAGATTGTTGGACAATTATGACCCATAGCATCACTATTTGTAAAAGACATGGTGTTCTTTGTACAAATTAACAATGTGACAAAGGAAATTGCTCTTTTGTCATTTTTTAATTGGATTACTTGGATATATAAATGATAAAAGTCCATATGATTAGTACCAGATTAATAAGATATGAGAGAGTATTAATTCATGAAAGGTTTAATCATTAAATATCCCTAGTCATAGTATTATCGAGACTGGACATCGATAATGCAGAATAGTCTAGTATTACACTTGTGTGCGTTATGGAAGCTTAACGACATAGTTCTCATATATTTAAGTATTGGATACTTATGCAAGTGTGATATGAGATTGTTTTAGTCGTTGGACCGGGAACAGCTTCGCTCTGGATAGACCCCTCAGAATCCCATTGATAGTATGACTATGTGTCAATGGGAATCCGAATCAGGGTAGGTATTGTGGTCTTAACCTGAGACTTGCATCGCTAGTACTTGCGACAATCAGTATACTTTGGTTTTGGTCGTCCAGAACTTTAACAGGTTCTTTGTACGCCTCTTCTGGGTATACTGAGAATCGTAGTGTATTGGATGTGATGTCAAGATGGAAGTATCACTTTATTCATATGGAGACGATGATCACGCATGGATACAGAACTAGTACTCTTAAATGCTGCAGCCATCGGGATAGTATGACTAGGTCATGATTATCCGATTACAGAGACTAGTTGCTAGTGATCCGATATATGCTTCGTACGGGGCAGACACAATTCCAGCCCCAAGCCTAGCATGTGACATCCGATACTGGATCGTAATACGCAATAATTTGTATACTATGTCTGATACAGATTATATATTCCATGTTGAATATTTCTGGAGAATTGGGTAGGCACGGTGTTTTGCTAGAAGCCAACCATGTCTTGTAAATCGGTGAAAACGTGGTACTGGGTACGCACGTGTTCGGATGGTCTGAAAACTGTATTTACTGCCAACATATCCAGGGATCTCATGGGTCGCTTCCCAAAGATTCACTGATGACATAATGAACATAATTAATCTGGGATTAATTATGAGAGAGAAAATTAATCTGGGATTAATTACGACAATAATTAATCTGGGATTAATTATCAAAGGGAAAATTAATATGGGAGTTATTGCGTCAAGAAATAATCTGGGATTTATTCGACTAGAAGAGAGAACGCGATTAATTTGGAATTAATCGGTAAAATAAATTTAATAGTTAAATTGGATTTTTCTATTTAATTTATTTATTTGAGTTAAAATAATATATCGGATATATTAATTGAAATTGGATTTCAATACGGAATTAAAATTGGATTTTAATTTGAGCGAATGAATTAATTTGGAATTAATTCGTAAGTGACTTTCGTAATAATTTTGCGAGACATTATTATTTAATTAAATTGGATTTAGTTACGTCGCGACGGAAATTCGTTTAGTCGGATTAAATGAACTGGGCCCAAAGTGTATTGTGTAAGCCAACTAGATTTGGAATTAAATAGGTGGGACCCATGACTTACATCAATACTCACTATTGGTGATGGAAGTAGTTGGCAATTTAAAAGGCAACTTTAACACACAATAAACACATATTTTTGAAACAAGAAAACACAACTTTTGGAAGGTTGCGAACTATTCATCTTCTCTCTTTTCTTACACAAAACCGTGAGCCTCTCTTACCCATGAAAATTTTTGTTGCAAAAATTTGAAGCAAGCTAGGACTTGGGAGTCTCTTGAAGGTGATAGGAAACTCACCAATGAGTTTGAAACAACAAAGAAAGCTTGGAGATTCTACATCAATGGAGTTTTTAGAAAATTTCAAAGCCGATCAATATGAGTATTCCACAACTCCCTTTGATTTATTCATACACAAATCATTTTTACAGATCCTTGGCATGTCTAGGACACTAACAATGGTATCAGAGCGAGATCTAATCATGATTTGGATTCTAGGGTTCATGACTTTAATTTGGGATTTTTTGCTTGGAGCTTGATTTACCTAAATTGTTTGTGTGGTTGTGTTTGGATGATGATGAATTGGATTTGTGCATCATAGGATTTGAGAAAAATTGATTGAATCAAAAATCCCCAATTCCTTTGACATGGCCGAATGTACCCTAGTATGTGCTCATGGTGATTTGGCATGTCTAGGACACTAACACTGACGTCATAGAAACATGAGAACAATGTTGAATTTCTCTTAGCATATAAAGGGAGGGTAGTCTCATTTGTATAGGTTGGTTGAAACAAGTCTCATAAAAAAACATTACTTGTAAAAATACTAGAAAAACGCCACAAAAGCAAACTGCTCGGTAATATTAGACTACCTTTGAAAAGAGGTCAGTCGAGCAAGTTTTGGTAATAAAAGTAACATCATACTTTGTGCCCGTGGATATAGGTTGGATTCACTCCGCCGAACCACATAAAACCCTCTTGTCGATCTTGTATTGATTTGTCTTTTGCTAAATTTGCTTTTGGTCCCCCATAACCAAACAAATTCACGGCTGAATGAGGATTGTCCTGAGAACGTTATCCCGAAATTACCCCTGAAACGAAAATCACCCATCAACATAAGCTATATACAATCAGATATGGGACCTAAAATCACGAGTGTATGCTCATGTGGATCACCATTAGAGAGTATATAATTGGATGCCTTTTTGAAGGCATGAAGAAGAATGATGAAGATCATAAGAGTTTTTTAAGCATAGTGAAATCAAATTTCCACCATTTGATTTGGTGATTTAAAGACGTGAGGTATAAGCTTTGTTCTCTTATTATTTATTTGGTGCTTTAATACTTCTTATGATTATGTTTAAGTGTAAAAGATCCTAGGTGGAATAGAATACGCGGAGCTAATATACTTAAACATGATTTATGAATACATATGAGTGCAAATAAATTATGTATTGGTTAATTCAATGACCAATTCATATGAAGACACAAGAAAGCGATTTCAAAACAATTAGGTTTTTATGATTTTAAAGGTGACAATTTTGATTCCAAATGATGTATAGGATGAAACAAGTCATTTACATTGAATATATCATTTGACTTTAGCATCTGAGTCATTTAGTTTCCTATACTTAGTTGTAGTTTTAATTGCATTAACCCTCACAGTGATTGATTCTTTGTGGGCTAAGACCCCTGTTAATTAGGTAGGCATTTCTATTTTGACACTCAATCATTGCATTTTGATGTGTGTCCTTTGTGATCTGTCAAAGCATCACACTTAATAGAATCAAACCACTTGTCCATAACTAAAAGCATATCAATATATCAATTGATCACTCATGCGATGGACATACATCTTTCAATGACATAATGATTTAACTTTTGAAAATGGTAATGGGAGGCAATTGTTTAAGAATTTAAATATTTTGAGGGATTTAAATTATTTTATAAGACTTAATAATGCATTAATATTACAAACAAATGAATCATTAGGTTAGTTTCCACATACATGAAGGAGTCACAATAGTCTCACTAAAGACTCATCTATCTTAGGTTCTCATCATCTTTTTTATAAGACCAACTTTATGATTTACCTTTCAACAACTATGCAATTATAAAATTTCATCCACTATAAATGGCTTATTAAGGTCCCACAATTTATATATATTACATATTAAATAATATAATAAACAAGCATAAACTAAAACATGCATAAAACTTATAAACCATACATTACATAATTATGCATCATCACATGTAATAATTTGGATAATTTATGAACTTATTCTATTGGCCCTAGGAATGCTCTGAAATGATAAAATTGATTTTTTTTTTTAAAAAAAAAAAAATCAAATTTGGGCCAAAATATAATTTCCAAAAACTTTTAGATAAATCAAATTTATCATTTCATCAAACTGACTTCCATTACATGAAAAAGACCCGCCGATTTACACATACCGGCAAGCCATTTGGCGCATAACCAGTGAATAGTTTACTGTTTGTAATTTATTTTTCATAGGTTTTCTTTTCAAAATTTTGATTTCATGATACGTGAAATTGTTTCCCAAGTACAGAATATATTTCTATCTATTTAAAATTGGCTATGGACCATTTAAGAATAAATATGTCATCTTAAAACCCCAAAAATCAAATCATGCCCAACTATTCATAAAAATGTATTTTCTTGTCTTCTATATGAATAGGTCATTGATTGATCATAACACAATAAGTTTATGGCTCATATGTTCTTACAAATCATTTAACAGGTGAAACTAGTTCTCGATACCACTATTGACATAGCATAAAATATTTGAAAAATCAAGTAGCACTCTCACACATTCCCAAACCCATAAGATATATCACATGACATGATTATATGAAACATATTTAAGTACATAAAGTAAATGGCACAAATAATAAAATGAAGAAGTGTAAAGTACAAGTTATACCTCTCTGTAACCACTAATCACAAATCGGGTATTTTTTAGTTTCTCTAATTGTCTCAATAAATGCTTTGTTCTTTAAGTCACCAAAGTAGTCACTAGAGTGATCTATAATAGTATCCACATTAAAATAGGTTTACTAAGTGTAGTACTACAACTTTAATAGATGTTAGTCCAAACGGTCTAATTTGAAGGATTTAGGTTTTAGGTTAAAGTAATCAACACACAAGTGATGTTATTTGAGTTCTTTAGTGTCTAGGTATTAAACACGCAAGTGTTAAACTTTGAAGCACTCAACTAAAAGAAAAAACAAGATATAATGAGAGAAATTCCAAAGCCACCACATAATTCCTATATAAGACTCAAATCTTAAGATTAACTCATACATTGTTATTAAAGTCTTCCATAGACACATGTGATAAACATCTTTATATAAAAACTCATTGAGGTCGGTTCAATGCACTTTTTTATTTAGCATAAGTATCCATGTGCTCCACCAAGCATTAAGCCTATGCTAGTAGTTTGTGAGATCATTTATCCCATAAATGTGAGGTAATAATATCATGTCAGTCTATCTAGATGATTAATATCCTTATTACTAATAATTTTTTTAGTATGAGTATTTTAGGAGTGATAGGATTTTATAGACCAAAACTTCATTTGGTTTTTACGTAAATCACTCCAAAGATTTTATTGTACAATTTATCTAAGATAAAGGACAAGGTGCTCGTATAATAAATAAATGTCATTTTATTTCATTCAATATAAGATTACAAAGTGATTATTATAGCCCTAATCCAATGAATTTAGGCATAATGCGAAAATCATATATAATTGTCTTCCATTGCCATGATCTAAAAGATTAAATCATTATATCATTGAAAACTTTATGCCTATCACATGGTGAACAATTGACATATTGATAGTTTCTTAGATCAATGACAATTGGTTTGAATTTTTTATGTGTATAATCTTTTGGTCCATCGTCAAAGTTATACATCCAAAGAATATGATTGAGTGTACGTAACCGAGACTAGTCTATATGACTAAGGCAAGAGGGCTTACTTTCATTTAGGAATTGTAAACCTTAACCAAAGACTAAAAAATTTTGGCCCATCATTATCATTTCGATCTTGTGTTAATAGAATCATAGCTCATAATAAATCCATCATGAGAAAAACATAACTTGTATCGACGTCTTTGTGGTTAGATGAATAGTTGTATGAAAACATAATAATGCGTAAATGTGCTGACAGGGAATAAGATAGATTTGTTTCCATTAATCACTTTTGAACAATGGTGAAATCATATCTATCAATATCGTGAAGTTCTTTTCCATTCTGAATGATATTGTAAGTATGTTCTGTGCTAAACTTGAGATTGCTTAATTAAGGCTATTAAGGAGATTAAACAGGCTTAGTATTTGTTTTATCAACCTTTTCAACCGCTTCTAAATTTGGACGATCTTTCTGTGCCTGAAGCATGAATTTGTTGTTCCTATTCTCCACACATGGACATCAAGGGATTGGCCAAGCTCCGTAAATTTGATGACCTGAGTACTAGTGATATCATCGTTAGGTGCATCACCTTCGCGATCATGTTAGAGTAGTACACCTTCACGGTCATGTTAGAATTATTTTTTTATTATTACTTGTGTTATTTCACACGATCAAATATTTATTATTATTACTTGATTTTTTTCTTGTTAGAATTATTTTTTATGCTTCATACTATCGATACTTACTTATTTTCTTTTTATTTTTGTCAATAACAATTCAACAACAAAAGCACATATACTAAGGCAAAATTGGATGAGATCTGAATTCAATAGATCAACTTTTTTCATTCAACCCCAATAGGTTGCCTCAGTGATAAAAGTCTTGGGCTTGAGTGGTTTGCTCTTTTCAGGTTCAATGTTCAAATCTTACTAGATGGATTTCCTTCATACTCGCTAGTGTAAAAAGCCAGTGAATTACCTTAATTTGTGTTGGAAAATTTCTGAGGGCACAGGGCTGTAGACATTGAATTTTTACGCATAGACCGATGATGAGTCTCGTATGGGGAACCATCTAAACGCTTGGCAAATTACATGGATGAATGCTGGAAGGGAAAAGAAACTCTAGGGAATATAGCCAAAAGCCATCCGAACATCATCTATGTCTGATCTACCATCTCTCCTACCAAAATACCAGGCAGGCCCTATGGGAGCATAACGGCATAGTTCTCATAATAGGAGGTTGTGTTTACCGATGGTACGGAAACAGCTTCGCTCTAGATAGACCCCTTGGAATTCCATTGGTAGTATGACTATGTGTCTATGGAAGTCTGAATCAGGGTAGGTGTATTTGGTTTTAACTTGAGACTTACACCGCTAATACTTGCGACAATCAATATACTTTGGTTTTGGTCGTCCAGGGCTTTAACAGGTTCTGTGTACGCCTCTTCTGGGTATATTGAGAATCGTAGTGTATTGGGTGTGATGTCAAGATGGAAGTATCACTCCAGCCATATGGAGATGATGGTCACGTAGGATACGGAACTGGTACTCTTGTATGCTGCAGCTATCGGGATAATATGACAATGTCATAGTTATCCGATTATAGAGACTAGTTACCAGAGATCCAATATGTGCTTCGTACGGGGCAGACACAATTCCACCCCCAGGCCTAGCATGTGACATCCGATATTGGATCGCAATACGCAATACTATGTATACTACGCCTGATATAGAATACATATTCCTTTAAAAATATTTCTGGAGAATTAGGTAGGCACGGTGCTTTGCTATAAGCCAACCATGTCTTGGAAATCGGTAAAAATGTAGTACTAGGTACGTATGTGTTCGGATAGTCCGACGACCAGATTTACTGCCAACATATCTGGGGATCGCATGGGTCACTTCCCGAAGATTCACCGATGATGTATGACTCGCATATAATTAATCTGAGATTAATTATAAGAGAGAGAAAATTAATCTAGGATTAATTACGGATATATTTTATCTGGGATAAAATACTATTTAAAGAGAGAGAACAATTAATTTGGAATTAATCGATAAAATAATATATTAGATATATTAAACGAAATTGGATTTCGACGCGAAATTAAAATTAGATTTTAATTCGGGCGAACGAGTTAATTTAGAATTAATTCGCTAGCGACGTGAATAGTAATTTTGCTAGGCATGATTACTTAAATAAATTTGATTTAATTACGTCGCAACGGAAAATTCGTTAATTCGGAATTAACGAACCCTAGCCCAGAATGTGTTTGCGAAGCCACTCCGATTTTGAATCAAGTGCGGCCACAAGTCACATCGCTTGTCACATCATCTGTCACTTTAGTGATGGATGTCAAGTCACCTTTTGGTGATTGACAACCAGTTACTATTCATAATGGTGGTGGTTGTGGGCAATAAATGCAATTTTGCCTCCAAAATTGCTTTAAGCTTTTACCAAATTTGGTTAGGATTTTTGGTATATGTTTTTAGAAAACAAAATACACACAACATAATCTTCTCTCTCTCTCATTCCTCTCATTGGCCGAAAATTGGCCTCACTTTCTATCCCAAAACCGTGAGCCTAAGGCTCATTTTCTTCATGATTTTGTTGCAAAATCTCAAGAGCTAGCACTCAAAGGGGTCTTACAAAGGTGATAGGGAAACCCATTCATGAGCATGGAATCCACACATAAAACTTGGAGCTTGGAGCACACAAAGAGGGGTTGACCGAAACACAAGGAGCATAAAAGGGGCATGGCCGAGAGCTTCATCCATGGAGCAAAAGTTTTGTGTTCTTCGTATCACAAATCCGATCAAAGTGAGTATTTCCGCAACTTTACTTTGATGTATTCGCACTTTTCATAGCTTAATATGATCTTGGTTTGACCTAGAAAACCCAACAATGGTATCAGAGCCTTGATTAAGCATGAAATTGGAATTAGGGTTCTTAACTTTAAATTTGGGTAAAATTGATTTGAGCATGATTTGATGAAATTGTTTGATTGAGTATGCTTGAATGATGATAACTTAGAGTTATGCATGATCAATTTGATGAAAATTGAATTGGATTATTTTTTCCCCAAATGTTAGGCTTGGCCAAGAGTTTGGATACCCTAAATGTCATGGTGATTTTTATTTTTTTTGATCATTGGATGAGTTGAAAGACTTGGGATAAATTGATTTAGGATTTAATTGGATTGAAATCGAAATCGGATTTAAAAACCCCAAATTGCCGTGACATCAAAATCATGAATTGGGATTGCTTTTGCATCAATTGTGTTGGACATAAATTGATAATTAGAAAGCATGATTAATTATGTTAATTGGTATTTTGGAAATGTTGATTTAAGTAATTAATTATGGCTTATACACTTTAGTTAATTTAATTGTGATATTTGGAATATTGTGATTAAATTGGTTGGGCTAAATTTGGAATTGGGCTAATAAAGTTGTATTTGGGCTTAATGGGTTTGGTTGGGCCAAGTTTGGTTTAAGTTAATTGGTTGGATCCAATTGGGCCTAAAACCATTTCCATAAAGTCCAAATATGATTAAATGGGCCTTAAAATTTTAATTGGGCCTAATGGGCCTAAATTGATTTTTGGAAAAAGAGTGATTCCTTATTGGGCTTTGGTTGCCAAAGTCCATGCCTTATAAATTAATTGAAAGCCCATTGGACTTTAATTAAATTGACATTGGATGTTAATTGGGCTTTGAGACCCGTAAAGATTAGATTTAGAATCTAAGTCGCAAAGGCTCATTAATAAAGTGTAATTATTTAATTTTGAATTAAATAAAGAATTAGTATTGAATACAAATTAAATTGGATTTAATGTTGTAGTTTGATATAATTCGAGAATTCGTACTTTAAGTACTTATTCTTATAACGAGTTTGACTCGCGCAAATCAAATCGTTGTTTGAACATTGGATGGTCATTAATTTCAGATTAATTAATTGGATTAGATTGATTGATAACATGCTTTATGTGAATACATGGATGTGATGTATGAATAATGTATATCGGATGGATATTAGATAGGTGAGGGCAATTTTGGAAATTATTGTAATAAATTTAGAATTTATTAAATTGGACCTGCATGTCCAGCCTATTACCTCTTGACTCTTTGTATTTATCTTCCCACCTATTCCCCTCAATGTAAATGAGGTTTCTTTAGAAGTGTTATGTAATTGGGTAGAAGTAAGATTTGTGCTAGCGGGAGAGAGGAAATGGAGAGATTTGTTCTAGGAACAAATTGTTTTAAATATCTATCCGTATATCATTATTAATTTATTTATCGCGCCTTATTATGCTTTTAGAATGCATGCTTAAGGGTGTATGATGAGACCTAATCAAAGATAATTAATTGGTTGCCAATTACACGAAAAACCCTCAACAAATATTAAGCATTTTTCCTTCCATTGAATGATTCATTCTCAAGATCCAAGATTGGCACTGGTTTGTTGGCCAAAGTCAAAACCTTTGTCCATCACGGATGTGTTTGAATCATGAAGACTTTGTTCCATAACGCATGTCTTGTCCAAGTTGTGATTTGTTGGCCAAAGTCAAGATCGCTTCTTGTCCATCGACATCGATTACGAAGCTTTCCAAGGTCAATGGGTCCCGCTTAACTGGAATCATTAAGTTTTTGTGCCAAAGCCAAGGCTTAGTTGATTCAGAGGAAAAAGGTTAGGAAATATATTGGATATATTGACATATATTAGATATATGTTTCGGACTTGGATGTCCACCTACTGGATCTAGGAATTGGATGAGATCCAATTGATCTTAGAGATCTACCTAGTTAAATATCATACAGCTTGTTGGCCAAAGTCAAGGTTGTGTGTTATTTAACGGGATCCTAGCCCACTAGGAAACAAGGTTTCCCGAGTACTCAACAGAGGGTTAGAGGCTCGTCGAAAAATAGTGGGAGACAAGTATTAAATTTGCAATTTCGTTTAGATACTTGCCAATGCGCGCTCATTTCAATTTTTTATCATTACTTAAATAAATATATTAGTTGGACTAATATTTAATCATTGTTTTAATTAAACAGTTGGACTGTATTCAAACTACTTCAAATTATAGTTGATTATATAATTGGATTATAGTAATCAATATATTTGAATTTAAATAATCGAATTATAGTTGATTATATAGTTAGACTATAGTAATCATTATACTTAATTGTACCCAAAATCGTTGATTGGATAGTTGGACTATTGAAATCAAGATTACTGAAAGATTAGTGTTTAAAACATAATCCTAGAAGAAAATGTCTTTAAACGGCTTTAATTTTCAGACTGGGAATGAAACCTCAGGATAGTCCTGGGAACTGAGAAGTTACTCTATTTGATAGAGAAACATCTCGGGCCTAAGCCCAGAGTTGAGCAAATAGTAGAACATGATCTTTGGAAGATTCATGTAATGATAACTTTAGTGCTCAATCCTTTATACTTGATGCAATGACACTTTAATTTCGTTGTCAAAATTAAGGATTAGATCCTTGTACCATGATGATGAAATTAAAGATCTTCATAGATTTATTCTTAGAAGTACAAATTGCATAAGAAGCTCTTTAGCTCGTGTATGTCAGAGGTTACATCTGTCGAGCACTAGGTGTCACAGATGATTGCTGACATCGAACAACTTAGGTTAGCTGGGCATTACCTAGGTGGCCGAGACTACCAAAGATTTGATCTTATAGTCTCTACCCGAAAGCTAGGGCAGGTTCATTATGAACCAAGAGTAAACTCTTGGAGAGTTGATGGCTATGCTCAAGGAAGCAGAGCCAGAGCTTCTAAAAGTGGCAAAGGCAAAATCATCAAAGTCTTCTAGGAAGACAAAGGACATATCCCAAGATGTCTGCCTAAACTGTGGTAAACGGGGTCACTGGATGCGTGACTGCCGTATGGACAAGGCAGACATGAAGGAAATGAAGACGGGCAAGGCTCCAGCTTCAAGTATGTTTGTCTTAAACATGTTCGCTACTAGTTTCAAAATTGGATTTTGATACTAGATGTGGTACATAGATATGTACTATTGTGCAGAATCTGCTGATGAGCAGGATATTAACTTCAGTCGAGATTGACCTGTGAGTCAGAAACGGGACGAGAGTCGCTGTTTTAACCGTAGAAACCTAAGTTAAGGAACTACCCTTTGGGTGTGTACTTAAATTAGGAGACTGTTAAAATGTACCTAGTTTGACTAGAAACATTATCTCTATATCAGAGTATAACTCGTTGCGGGTATACTTTTATATTCTAGAACACTAAAGTGTTTTAATTTATAAAGATGATATTGAGATAAGCACATTAGATATGAATAACAGTATTTATATTTTGAATATAAATGAATCTCAAACGTATGACATGACAAAAAAATAGCTCAAATTGAATAAATCAGTTGAGACTTATTTGTGGCATTATTGTCTGAGACACATTAAACAAGACTTGTATATCCACACTTTTGAAGAGTGGATACTAGGACGGATTTGATTCTATTCAAATGATGTCTACGAATCTAGTTTATTAGGCAAAGTGCCTAAAACACTCTTTACTTGGTAAAAGTATAAGTGCCACCGATCTGTTAACCCTCATTCATAGTGACGTAAGTGGGCCCATGTCTAGCTAGGCTAGAGGTGGATATAAACATTTCGTAACCTTTACGGATGTTGCATCGTGTTATGATTATGTGTTTCTTTTGAAACACGAATCAGAAACTTTTGATAAATTCAAAGAGTTTCGACACGAAGTGTAAAACAGATCGGCTAAAATATTAAAACATCATGATTGGACCGTGATGAAAATACTTAAGCAATAAGTTTCTCAATTACTTGAAAGAGTATAGTATTCTTTCAAAGTGGACTCCTCCTGGAACACCTCAATTGAGCGGTGTCCGAACGGAGAAACCAAATTTTGTTAGACATAATAAGGTTAATCATGAGTCGCTCTGAGCTACCATTTTCCTTCAAGGGATACGCATATAACAGTGCAAAACTTATTTTGAATAAGGTTCCATAAAAATCTGTTAGACAGATTTCATATTAGATATGAACAGGAAAGAAATCGGGTTTTCTCATTCCTGATGATTTGGGAATGCTAGGCATATGTTTGGATGATACCAAACTAGAACCCAAATCGGATAAGTGCCTAATTTGTGGGTTATCCTAGGGTAACCAAAATATAGTACTTATACAACTCACGGAGAACAATGTAATTGTTGCTCGCCATGCGGTTTTCCTAAGAGGAATACCGATATGCAGTGGTAAGTGGGAGGAAAGTAAAACTCGATGAAAATCGGAGTAATACTATTCCAGGCACCAATTCCTTAATGGAGCACAAATAGTTCATCAGGGATGAAACTATACCAATAATCTTCGAATACACAAGAACAACGTAAGTCGGAGAGAGTCAGAAAACAACCTGGGAGTTATGGGTTTCTGATCTCACCTCATTAATATTTCAATCTTATTGTAGAATACGAACCGACTTCGTATGAAGAAGTGATAAAATGTATCGACTCCTTTCATGGCAAAGTGCCATGAAGTCCGAAATAGATTCCATGTATAACAACCAAGTTTGGACACTGGTTGTTGCACCGCAAGGCATTGTGCCTATTGGTACTATATTAGTCTTCAAGGAAGACATACATGGATGGCAACATACCAACGTACAAAGCTAGGCTTGTAGCGAAAAGGTATCGTTATCAACATTGTGTCGATTACGACGAAACCTTTTACTCGTTGCCATGGTTAAATCCATTTGGATAATGCTTGCTAATGCTGCATGTTTCATTTATGAAATATGGCAGCTAAACGTCAAAATCACTTTCCTTAAACGGAAACCTTTTGGAGGATGTTTACAACATCCTAACGGTTTTGTCGTACCAAAACAAGTAAACAAGGTTTGCAAGTTAAATCGATCCATTTATGGATTGAAGCAAGCATTGAGTTCTTAGAACTAGCGTTTTGATGTAATCATAATGGTATATGATTTAATTCAAAACAAAAATGATTCTTGTGTATATAAGGAGGTTAGTGGGAGCGCACTGATAGTGATTGTCCTACATAATGATGATATATCATTTCTTGGAAATGACATTTCTATAAAGCTTGGCTTTCATAAAAGATTCTCCATAGAATACTTTGGAGATGCAACCTTTATTCTAGGAATAAGGATCTACTAGGATAGATCTAAAGGTTGTTGGCACTCTCTGAGAATTCGTACATTGAAAGATATGTACACGACCTGGTGCTCATATGCTTTGAGCATATGGAGTCACAATCAGATCAATCCAAGTGATAGTCACTGAATTGATGTTAAGAACATCCTTAAGTATCTTAGATTAACTAAGGATGCTTTCTTAAGCTATGGAGAATGAGAACTTGAAGTGACTGGGTTCACCATAGCAAGTTTCCTAACCGATAATAACGACTATAAGTCGTAATATGGTACTATATAATTTGAATAACGGAACAGTGAGCTGGAAATCTTCCAAGCATGATACTGTTGCCGAATAAACAACAAAAGTGGAATGTTGCTGTAGCTGAGGCAACAATAGAAGCACTTTGGATCTATATAATCCTAATAGGGTTAGGAGTAATTCTATTAGCAGTTTAGCTAGGCTAGAGCACAGGCTAAAGAATTAATGGTCTCATCAACGATCCAAGTATATACTTTAACTATTCATCTGATTTGTTCGGATCATACATTATGGCGATGTGATGATCGAATAAATCGCATCAGATGATAACTTTGCAAATCCGCTAACGAAAGCAGTTTCTCAGCAGAATTTTGAGCGACCCGTACATAGTTAAAATGTAGGACACTTGAGTGATTGGCTATAGGCCAAGTGGGAGATTGTTGGACAATTATGACCCATAGTATCACTATTTGTACAAAACATTGTGTTGTTGTACAAATTAACTATGTGATAAAGGAAATTGCTCTTTTATCATTTGTAATTAGATTACCGGGATATATAAATGATAAAAGTCCATATGATTAGTTCCAGATCAATAAGATATGAGACAGTATTAATCCACTAAGGTTTAATCATTAAAACATCTTTAGTCATAGTATTATCGAGATTGGACATCGATAATGCGGAATAGACTAGTATTGCACTTGTGCGTGTTATGGGAGCATAACGACAAAGTTCTCATATATTTAAGTATTGGATACTTATGCAAGTGTAATAGGAGGTTGTGTTTACCGATGGTATGGAAATAGCTTCGGTCTGGATAAACCCCTCAGTTGTCTATTGGTAGTATGACTATGTGTCTATGGAAGTCCGAATCAGGGTAGGTGTATTTGGTCTTAATCTGAGACTTACACCGCTAATACTTACGACAATCAATATACTTTGGTTTTGGTCGTCCAGGGCTTTAACAGGTTCTGTGTATGCCTCTTCTAGGTATATTGAGAATCGTAGTGAATTGGGTGTAATTTCAAGATGGGAGTATCACTCCAGTCATATGGAGATGATGGTCACGTAGGATACAAAACTAGTACTCTTGTATGCTGCAGCTATCGGGATAATCTGACAAGGTCATAGTTATCCAATTATAGAAACTAGTTACCAGAGATCTGATATGTGCTTCGTATGGGGCTGATACAATTCCAGCCCCAGGCCTAGCACGTGACATCTGATACTGGATCGCAATACGCAATACTACGTATACTACGCCTGATATAGATTACATATTCCTTTAAGAAATATTTCTGGAGAAATGGGTAGGCACGGTGCTTTGCTAGAAGCCAACCATGTCTTGTAAATCGCTAAAAACGTAGTACTAGGTACGTACATGTTCGGATAGTCCGACGACCGGATTTACTTCCAATATATCCGGGGATCTCATTGGTCGCTTCCCGAAGATTCACTGATGACGTATGACTCACACATAATTAATCTGCGATTAATTATAAGAGAGAGAAAATTAATATAGGATTAATTACGGAGATATTTTATTTAGGATAAAATATTATTTAAATAGAGAGAACGATTAATTTGGAATTAATCGATAAAATAATATATTTGATATATTAAACGAAATTGGATTTCGACGCAAAATTAAAATTAGATTTTAATTCGGGCGAACGAGTTAATTTAGAATTAATTCGCTAGCGACATGAATAGTAATTTTGATAGGCATGATTATTAATTAAATTTGATTTAATTACGTCGCAACGAAAAATTTGTTAATTCGGAATTAACGAACCCGAGCCCGGAATGTGTTAGCGAGGCCACTCCGATTTTGAATCAAGTGCGGCCACAAGTCACATCGCTTGTCACATCACTTGTGTTGGACAATTATGACCCATAACGTCACTATTTGTACAGATCATGGTGTTGTTGTACAAATTAACTATGTGACAAATGAGATTGCACTCTTATCATTTGTGATTAGATCACCTAGATATATAAATGATAGGAGGTCCCTATGATTTGTTCCTGGATGGAGAATGATATGAGACAGTATCAGTTCACGAAGGATAAATCATTAAATATCCATAGTCATAGTGTTATCGAGATTGGACATCGATTAATACGTAAAAGAATAGTATTACACTTGTGCGCGTTGTGAGGGCACAACGGCATAGTTCCCATATATTTGGGTATAGGATACTCATGCAAGTGTAATAGGAGGTTGTGTTTTACCGATGGTACGGGAAACAACTTCGCTCTGGATTGACCCCATCGGAATTCCATTGGTAGTATGACTATGTGTCTATGGAAGTCCGAAATCAGGGTAGGTGTATTTGGTTTTAACCTGAGACTTGCACCGCTAATACTTGCGACAATCAATATACTTTGGTTGCGGTCCTCCAGGGCTTTAATAGGTTCTGTGTACGCCTATGCTGGGTATATTGAGAATCGTAGTGTGTTGGGTGTGATGTCAAGACGGAAGTATCACTATAGTAATATGGAGTTGATGGTCACGTAGGATACGGTACTAGTACTCTTAAGTACTACAGTCATCGAGATAAAATGACAATGTCATGTTTATCCGATTATAGAGACTAGTTACCAGACATCCGACATGTGCTTCGTACGGGGCAGACACAATTCCAGCCCCAGACCTAGCACGTGATCATCCGATACTGGATTGATATACACAATACTATGTATACTACGCCTGATATAGATCCTTAATTCCTATAAGGATATTTCTGGAGAATTGGGTAGGCATGGCGCTTTGCTGGAAGCCAACATTGTCTTGTAAATCGGTATAAAGGTAGTACGAGGTACTTACGTGTTCGGATAGTCCGACGACCGAATTTACTGCCAACATATCCGGGGATCTCATGGGTCACTTCCCGAAGATTCACCGATGACGTATGACTCGCACTCTAAATTAATCTGGGATTAATTAGAAGAGAGAGAAAATTAATCTGGGATTAATTACGGAGATATTTTATCTGGGATAAAATATCATTTAAAGAGAGATAACGATTAATTTGGAATTAATCGATAAATTAATATATTTGATATATTAAATGAAATTGGATTTCGACGCAGAATTAAAATTAGATTTTAATTCGGGCGAATGAATTAATTTAGAATTAATTCGTTAGCGACGTGAATAGTGATTTCGCAAGGCGTAATTATTTAATTACGACACAACGGAAAATTCGTTAATTTGGAATTAGCAAACCCGGGCCCGAGATTATTTGTGAGCGTATTCGCATTACAAATTCGAGTGCGGCACGCAAGTCAAATCAAGCATCAAATCGCTAGTCGCATCTAGCGTCACATCATTCGTCAATCAAGTGATGGATGTCTTTCACTTTGAGTGATTGACGCCAGTCACTATTCACTGAGTGATGGATTGATGAAGTGATGTGTGTGGTTAGTGCCATTAAGGCTTGACTTTTTGAAAGCCAAATTCAGGGTAAATGAATTTGAAATTCACATTTGGGTATTTAATATACAAATTTGAAGCCAACAACACACAACTCTCTCTTTCTCTCATCTCATCTCTCACGCCCTTTAGGGGCTGTTTTTCCTCTATTTTTGGCAGCCCACTGCCGTGAACCAAGGAAGAAATGGAAGCAAGAGTCGCGATTTTGTAGCAAAATCAGGAGTGCTAGCACAGTACGAAGTCATGCGAAGGTGATAGGGAAGTCCACCCATGAGCTGGGAATCATTTGACGAAGCTTGGAGCTTGACGAAGATGATCCAACAATGGCCAAAAAAAAAACCAGTGAGCTGTGCAGTCCACTGCAGAGCAGAATGTGAAATTTTATTGCCTCGCGCGTCGCTCAACCGATCGATGTGAGTATCCCGCAACTTCGTTGTTTTGTATTCACACATGTTTCATGCTTGTTTATGATCTTGGGACATTAGCAAACACCAACAATGGTATCTTGAGCAAGGTTGAGCATGAAAATGATTAGGGCTTAAAATTTGGGTAAAATTGATTTTGAGCATGAATAATGAAATTAGATGATTTAATATGCTTAATTGATGTTTTGTGGATGATTGATTGGATCAATTTGAAGAAAAATTGTTTGGAACAAATTTCCCCAAATTTTATGTGTTGGCCGAATGGTTGATAGCCCTAAATGTCTTGGTGATTTTGATTTTTGATCATTGGATGTGCTGGAAATCATTTGGGGATATTGATTTAATGTTTAATTGGATTCAATTGGATTGGATTAAAATTGGACATAATTTCCCCACAAAAACCGAGAGCAAAAGAGCATGTATTTGGGTTTGATTTTTGATGAAATATGTTGGACATGTTTTGTTGTAATTGAGCATGATTGATTGTGTAAATTAATGTTTTAGAAATGTTAATTTGAGTGATTAATTATGTAATACACTTAGTGTAATTAAATTGGGAAAATTGGATTTTTGGAATTTAATTATTTGAGCCTTAAATTGGATTTGGGCTTGTTGTGTTGTAATTGGGCTTATTGGGCTTGGTTGTACTAAGTTAGGTTTAGGCCAAATGGATTGGATCCAATTGGGCCCAAAACCGCTTATATAAAGCCAAAATGCGACTATTGGACCTTTAAAGTTTAATTGGGCCTAAATTGATTTCTAGGCTTATGGGGTTAATCCCGGATTGGATTTTGGTTATTCGGTTTGACCCGAGTTGACCAAAAGTCCACGCCTTAAGAAATTAATTAAAAGCCCATTGGACTTTAATTGAATTAACGCTGGACGTTAATCGGGCTTTGAGACCCGTAGCGATTAAATTTGGAATTTAAGTCATAAAGGTTTGTAAATAAAGTGTAGTATTTAATTTGGAATTAAATAGCGAATTAGTATTAAATACAAATTGAATTGGATTTAATTTTGTAGTTTAATTTAATTCGAGAATATGTACTTTGAGTACTTATTCGCAAAACGAGTTTGACTCGAGTAAAATCAAATCATTGTTTGAACATTGGATGGTCACTAATTATCAGATTAATTAATTTGATTAGATTTATTGATAGCATGCTTGTGTGAATACATGGTTGCGATGCATGAATAATGTATATCGGATGGATATTAGATGGGTGGCAATTTTAGAAATTGTTGTAATAAATTTGATTTATTAATTGGACCTGCGTGTCCAGCCTTATTACCTCCTTATTCTTTGTATTCTCTTCTCACCTATTCCCCTCAATCATGTATGAGGTTTCTTTAGAAGTGTAGTGTAACGGGTAGAAGTAATACATGTGCTAGCGGGAGAGAAAAAGGGAGAGATTTGATCTAGGATCATTGTGTAAAGTATCCATCCACATATCATTATTATTTTATTCATATGCACTTTATTATGTGTTTCGAATGCATGTTTAAGGGTGTATGATGATGAGACCTTAACAAAGATAATAAATTGGTTGCCAATTTGCACACGAAAAACCCTCGCAAATATTAAGCGTTTTTCCTTCCATTGAGTGATTCTCACTCAAGATCCGAGACTGGCATTGGCTTGTTGGCCAAAGTCAAGGCCTTTGTCCATTGATGATGTGTTTGAATCATGAATGCTTTGTTCCATATTGGTGTCTTGTCCAAGTTGTGGTTTGTTGGCCAAAGTCAAGACCACTTCTTGTCCATCGACATTGATTACGAAGCTTTCCATGGTCAATGGGTCGCGCTTAACTGGGATCACTAAGTTTGTTGTGCCAAAGCCAAGGCTTAGTTTATTCAGAGGAAAAAGGTTAGGTAATACATTGGATGTATTGGTATATATAAGATATATGTTACGGACTTGGATGTCCCACTACTGGATCTAGGAATTGGATTTGATCCAATTGATCTTAGAGATATACCTAGTTAATTATCATACAATTTGTTGGCCAAAGTCAAGATTGTGTGATATTTAACGGGATCCTAGCCCACTAGGAAACACGGTTTCCGAGTACTCGACAGAGGGTTAGAGGCTCGTCGAAAAATAGTGGGAGGCAAGAATTGAATTTGCAATATTCGTTTAATTACTTGCCATACACGCTCAACATAAATATCATTTCGTCAAATAAATTAAATGTTAGTTGGACTAATATTTAAATGTTGTTTTAATTAATATTTGGACTATATTCAAACATTTCATTTATAGTTGATTATATAATTGGATTATAGTAATCAATGTATTTGATTTAATTAAATTATAGTTGATTATATAGTTTGACTATAGTAATCATTATAATAAATAGTACCTAAATCGTTGATTAAATAGTTGGACTATTAGAATCAAGATATAAATTGAAAGATTGACATTTAAAACATAATCCTAGGGAAAATGTATTTAAATGGTTTATTTTTCAAATTGGGAAAATAATTTCAGGATGGTCCTGGAGTAATAAGTTACTTTATTTGATAAAATAACATATTAGGCCTAAGCCCGGAGTTAAGTAAATAGTCGAGCATAATCTTTTGAAGATTTATGTGATGATAACTTTAGTGCTTAATCCATTAAGCTTGTCACAGTAGACTCCTTAATTTATGAATCAGAATTAAGGATTAGATCCTTAAAGTATGATAATGAAATTGAAGGATCTTCATAAATCTATACTTAGATTTTAGAAGTAATAAATTTCAATAAATAACTCTTGGAGAGTTAATGACTATTCTCAATGAGATAAAGTCAAAAATTTGCAATATGGCAAGTAGCGCAAGGCGCACATTACTTCAATATTCTAGAAACCCTAGGCCTGGCCAAAGGCTTCTGGAGTGTGGAAAAGGGCAAAGGCAAAATTATTATAGTCTTCTGGGAAGATAAATGACATATCCCAAAATGTATGCCTTAATGTGGCAAACGGGATCGCGGAAGCGTGACTACCGTTTGAACAAAGCAGACAAGAAGGAATTGAAGACGAGCAAGGCTCTGACTTCAAATATGTTTGTCATATTATGTTCACTACTAGTATTCAAATTGGATTTTAAATACTTAGTGTGGTACGTAAAATATATATACTGATGTTCAGAATCTGTTTTGAACAGGATACTGACTTCAATAGAGATTTATCTACAAATAGGAAACGAGACGAAAGTCGCTGTTTTAATCGTAGAAACCTGATTTTAGGGACTACACTCTGGGTATGTACTTAAATTAGGAAACTGTTATAATGTAACTAGTTTGACTAGATACATTATCTCTATATCAGTGTATAATCCGTTGCGGATGTACCTTTATATTCTAGAACACTAAAGTGTTTTATATATAAAGATTATTGAGATAAAACACATTAGATGTGAATAACAACATTTATATTTTGAATATAAATAAATCTCAAACATATAAAATGACAAACAAATAGCTCAAACTGATTTGATCAGAAGAGACTTATATGTGGCATTGATGTCAGGGACACAATCAAACAAGACTCGTATATCCACACTTTTGAAGAGTGGGTACTATGACATATTTGATTCTATTCAAATAAAGTCTACGAATCTAGTTTATTGGGCAATGTTCCTAAAACACATTTACTTGGTAAAAGTATAAATACCACCGATCTATTAGCCCTAGTTCATAGTGAAGCAAGTGGGCCCATGTCTAGCTAGGCTATATGTGGATATGAATATTTCATGACCTTTACGGATGTGGCATCGCGTAATGGTTATGTGTTTCTTTAGAAACACAAATCGGAAACTTTTACAGTTTCGACATGAAGTAGACAAACAGATCAGCTAAAGTATTAAATCGTCACGGTAAGTTTCTAATATACTTGAAAGAGTATAGTATTCTTTCAATGAGGACTCCTCCTGGAACACGTCATTTTGACGGTGTGTCCGAACCGAGTAACCGAATTTTGTTGGACATGATAAGGTTAATAATGAGTAGTTCTGAGCTACCATTTCCTTCAATGGATACGCATTAACAGTGCAAGAACTTATTTTGAATAAGGTTCCATAAAATCTGTTTGACAGATTTCATATTGGATATGAACGGGAAAGAAACTGGGTTTCTCATTCCTGATAATTTAGGTATGCTAGGCATATGTTTGGATGATACCAAACTAAAACCCAAATTGGATAAGTGCCAATTGTAGGTTATCCTTGGGATACCATTATTGTACTTATACAACTCACAAGAGAAAAATTTAATTGTTGCTCACCATGCGGTTTTGCTAAGAGGAATACCGATATGCAGTGGTAAGTGGGAGGATAGTAAAACTCAATGAAAATCAGAGTAATACTGTTCCAGGCACCGAATCTTAATGGAACACAAATAGTTCACCAAGGATGAAACTATATCATTAATCTTCGAATACACAAGAACCGCGTATGTCATAGAGAGTCAGAAAACAACCTGGGGTATGGGTTTCTGATCTCACCTCATAAAGATGTCAATCTTATTGAGGTATACCAACTGACTACGTATGAGGTAGTGATACAAGGTATCGACTCCCTATCATGGAAAAGTGTCATGACATCCGAAATGGATTCCATATATATCAACAAGTTTGGATACTAGTTGATGTGCCGCAAGGCATTGTGCCTATTGGTACTGTATTAGTCTTCAAGGAAGACATACATGGATGGCAACATACCAACGTATAAAGCTAGGCTTTTAGCGGAAAGGTATCGTTATCAACATTGTGTTGATTATGATTCAACCTTTTACCTGTTGCCACGGTAAATCCATTTGGATAATGCTTGCTACAACTGCATGTTTCATTTATGAAATATGTCAGCTTAACGGGAAAATCGTTTTCCTGAAAAGGAAACCTTTCGGAGGATATTTACAACATCCTGTCAGTTTTGTCGTACCTAAACTAGCAAACAAGGTTTGCAGGTTATTCGATCCATGTTTGGATTGAAGCAAGTATTAGGTTCTTGGAATTACCGTTTTGATGTAATCATAATGGTTTATGATTTAATTCAAAACGAAATGATTCTTGTGTATAGAAGAGGGTTAGTGGGAGCGCACTGAAAGTGGCTGTCCTATAAATAATGATAATATATGTCATTTCTTGAAAATGATATTCCCATAAAACAATCGACGAAAGCTTGGCTTTCAAGAAAACTCTCCGAGAAATCGTACATTGAAAAATGTACGCGACCTGGTGTCTCATACCCTTTGAGCATATGGATTCACAAACAGGCCAATCCAAGTGATAGTCACTGGATTGATGTTAAGAACATCCGTTAGTATCTTAGAGATCTAAGGATGTTGTCTTAATCTATGGAGATGGAGAACTTGAAGTGACTGGGATCACTGTAGCAAGTTTCCTAGCCGATAAAACGACTATAAGTCGCAAACGGTACTATACAGTTTGAATGACGGAACAATGAGCTGGAAATCTTCCAAGCAAGATACTGTTACTGAATAAACAACAATTGCGGGTTATTGCTGCAGCTGAGGCGGCAATAGAATCCATTTGGGTCGATACAAATCTAATTAGATTAGCTATAGTTCTGTTAGCAGCTGAGCTAGGCGTCAGCACAGGCTAAAGAATTAATGGTCTCATCAACGATCCAGATACATACTTCGATATTCATCTGATTCGTTCGGATCATACATCGTGGCGATGTGATGATCGAATAAATCGCATCAGATGATAATCATGCAAATCCGCTGATGAAAGCCTTTTCTCAGCAATTTGAGCCAACCGTACATAGTTCGGGTGTAAGACACTCGAGCGACTGGCTATAGGCCAAGTGGGAGATTGTTGGACAATTATGACCCATAGCGTCACTATTTGTACAGATCATGGTGTTGTTGTACAAATTAACTATGTGACATAAAAGATTGCACTCTTATCATTTGTTATTAGATCACCTAAATATATAAATGATAGGAGGTCCCTATGATTTGTTCCTGGACGGAGAATGATATGAGATAGTATCAGTCCACGAAGGATAAATCATTAAATATCCCTAGTCATAGTATTATCCAGATTGGACATCGATTAATACGTAAAAGACTAGTATTACACTTGTGCGCGTTGTGAGGGCACAACGACATAGTTCTTATATATTTGGGTATAGGATACTCATGCAAGTAATAGGAGGTTGTGTTTTACCGATGGTATGGGAAACAGCTTCGCTCTAGATAGACCCCCTTAGAATTCAATTGGTAGTATGACTATGTATCTATGGAAGTCCGAAATCAGGGTAGGTGTATTTGGTCTTAACCTGAGACTTGCACCGCTAATACTTGCGACAATCAATATACTTTAATTGCGGTCATCCATGGCTTTAACAGGTTCTGTGTACGCCTATGATGGGTATATTGAGAATCGTAGTGTGTTGGGTGTGATGTCAAGACGGAAGTATCACTCCAGTCATACGGAGTTGATGGTCACGTAGGATACGGTACTAGTACTCTTAAGTACTGCAGTCATCGGGATAAAATGACAAGGTCATGTTTATCCGATTATAGAGACTAGTTACCAGACATCCGACATGTGCTTCGTACAGGGAAGACACAATTCCAGCCCCAGCCCTAGCACGTGATCATCCGATACTGGATCGATATACACAATACTATGTATACTACGCCTGATATAGATTCTTAATTCCTATCAGGATATTTCTGGAGAATTGGGTAGGCATGGCGCTTTGCTAGAAGCCAACCTTGTCTTGTAAATCGGTATAAACGTAGTACGAGGTACTTACGTGTTCGGATAGTCCGACGACCGAATTTACTTCCAACATATCCGGGGATCTCATGGGTCGCTTCCCGAAGATTCACCGATGACGTATGACTCGCACTCGAAATTAATCTGGGATTAATTAGAAGAGAGAGAAAATTAATCTGGGATTAATTACAGAGATATTTTATCTGGGATAAAATATCATTTAAAGAGAGATAACGATTAATTTGGAATTAATCGATAAATTAATATTTTTGATATATTAATGAAATTGGATATCAACGCGGAATTAAAATTAGATTTTAATTCGGGCGAACGAATTAATTTAGAATTAATTCGTTAGCGACGTGAATAGTGATTTTGCTAAGCGTAATCATTTAATTACGACGCAACGAAAAATTCGTTAATTTGGAATTAGTGAACCCGAGCCCGAGATTATTTGCGAGCGCATTCGTATTTCGAATTTGAGTGCGGCACGCAAGTCAAATCAAGCGTCAAATCGCTAGTCGCATCTAGCGTCACATCATTCGTCAATCAACTGATGGATGTCTTTCACTTTGAATGATTGACGCCAGTCACTATTCACTGAGTGATGGATTGATGAAGTGATGTGTGTGGTTGGTGCCATTAAGGATTGACTTTTTGAAAGCCAAATTCATGGTAAATGAATTTGAAATTCACATTTGGGTATTTAATACACAAATTTGAAGCCAACAACACACAACTCTCTCTTTCTCTCATATCCTCTCTCACGCCCTTTAGGGGCTGTTTTTCCTCTGTTTTTGGCAGCCCACTGCCGTGAACCAAGGAAGAAATGGAAGCAAGAGTCGCGATTTTATAGCAAAATCGGGAGTGCTAGCACACTACGAAGTCATGCGAAGGTGATAGGGAAGTCCACCCATGAGCCGGGAATCATTTGACGAAGCTTGGAGCTTGACAAAGATGATCCAACAATGGCAAAAAAAAAAACCAGTGAGCTGTGCAGTCCACTGCCGAGCAGAATGTGAAATTTTTTTGCCTCGCGCGTCGCTCAACCGATCGATGTGAGTATTCCGCAACTTCGTTGATTTGTATTCACACATGTTTCATGCTTGTTTATGATATTGGGACCTTAGCAAACACCAACAACCTGTCACTTTAGTGATGGATGTCAAGTCACCTTTTGGTGATTGACAACCAGTCACTATTCATGATGGTGGTGGTTGTGGGTAATAAATGCAATTTTGCCTCCAAAATTGGTTTAAGCTTTTTGGAAAAGCTTTTACCAAATTTTGTTAGGATTTTTGGTATATGTTTTTAGAAAACAAAATACACACAACACAATATTTTCTCTCTCTCATGCCTCTCCTTGGCCGAAAATTGGCCTCACTTTCTCTCCCAAAACCGTAAGCTTAGGGTTCATTTTCTTCATGATTTTATTGCAAAATCTCAAGATCTAGCACTCAAAGGGGTCTTACAAAGGTGATAGGGAAACCCATTCATGAGCATGGAATCCACACATAAAGCTTGGAGCTTGGAGCACACAAAGAGGGGTTGACCGAAACACAAGGAGCGCAAAATGGGCATGCCCGAGAGCTTCATCCATGGAGCAAAATTTTTGTGTTCTTCGCATCGCAAATTCGATCAAAGTGAGTATTCCGCAACTTCACTTTGATGTATTCGCACTTTTCATAGCTCAATATGATCTTGGTTTGACCTAGAAAAACCAACATGCGGGCCCACTCGGATTTGGAATCAAAGTGGGGCCCACATCAAGTCACATCATTAGTCACTTTATTTGCTTTAAGATGATAGAAGTTAGTGAGCATATTAGTTGGTAACTTGTTACTTACACAAGTTTGACTTGTGATGGACATTTACTAACTTAACTTTTTTGTAAATGGATTTGATTTTTGAAATCAAAATACATTAAACAAAAAAATTGAAAACACACATCACTCTCTCATTCACACAAAAACCGTGAGCCTCTCCCTCTCATTGCTTCTCACTTTGCTGAGAACAACAAGACACAAAAGGAAGATTTTCGTTGCAAATTTCTTCAATAGCTAGCACTTAAAGAGTCAACCAAGGTGTTAGGGAAACAATCCATTGAGTTTGGAATTCATTCATCAAGCTTGGAGCTCAACCATACAAATCAAAGGGGAGCTTGGAGCACTTCTAAAGGAGCAAATTTTTTTATTCTCAACACATCCACATAACCAATCGTTGTAATTATTTTTCCGCATTCTTACTTCGATTATTCACATGATTTTATGCTTAAATGATCCTATGCATGTTCTTAAAGAACCCAACAATGGTATCTGAACGCCAAATTAAGCATGAAATTGATTAGGGTTCATAATCTTGAATTTGGGTATTTTTGCTTGGAGCATGATTTTATTAAATTTATTGTTTGAGTATGCTTAGATTATGATAACTTAGAGATATGCATGATTAATTTTATGAAAAATTGATTAGATAATTTTTCCCCAATTGTTTGGCTTGGCTGAGAGTTTGAAGTCCTAATGTCATGGTGATTTTTGATTTTTAGACCATTGGATGTGTTTAAAATGCTTGGGTATATTGATTTGTGATTTAATTGGATTGAAATCAAAATCGGATATAAAAAGCCTAAATTGCCGTGAATTAGAGAGCATGTTTATGAGTTGATTTAGCTTCAATTGTGTTGGACATGTATTGAAAATAATAAAGCATGATTAATTAATTAAATTGGTGTTTTGGAAATGTTAATTTAACTAATTAATTATGGCTATACACTTTAATTAAATAAATTGTGATATATGGAATATTGGAATTTAATTAATTAGGCTTAAATTTGGAATTGGGCTAAAATTGTTATATTTGGGCCTAATGGGCTTGGTTGGGCCAAGTTGGTTTAGGACAATTGGATTGGATCCAAATTGGGCCTAAAACCATTCCGTTAAGTCCAAATATAATTAATGGGCCTTTTAATTTAATTAGGCCTAATGGGTCGAAATTAATTTTATGGCAAATAGGGTGATTCCTTTATTGGGCATTGGCATTTGGGTTTGACCCATATTAGCCAAAGCCCATGCCTTATGAATTAATTAAAAGCCCATTGTACTTTAATTAAATTGACATTGGATGTTAATTGGGCCTTTGAGACCCATTAAGATTAGATTTAGAATCTAAGTCGTAAAGGCACATTAATAAAGTGTAATTATTTAATTTGGAATTAAATATGAATTAGAATTGAATACAAATTAAATCGAATTTAAAATTGTAGTTCGATATAATTTAAGAATTCATACTTTGAGTACTTATTCTTAAACGAGTTGGACTCGCACAAATCAAATCGTTGTTTGAACATTGGATGATCACTTAATTCAAAGATAATTAATTGGATTAGATTGATTGAATAACATGCTTTGTGTGAATACATGGATGTAATGTATGAATAATGTATATCAGATAGATATTATATGGGTGAGGGCAATTTTGGAAATTGTTGTAATAAATTTAGAATTTATTAAATTGGACCTGCGTGTCCAGCCTTTATCTCTTGATTCTTTGTAATTCTCTTCTCACCAATTCCCCTCAATGTAAATGAGGTTTCTTTATTGTATTATGTAATTGGGTAGAAGTTCGAATAGTGCTAGCCGGGGAGAGGAAATGAAGTGATTTGTTCTAGGAACAATTTGTTAAATATCCATCCGTATATCCTTATTATTTATTTTGTGCCTTATTATGCTTTTAAAATGCATGCTTAAGGGTGTATGATGAGACCTAATCAAAGATAATAAATTGGTTGCCAATTTACGCGAAAAACCCTCAAACTAATATTAAGCGAATTCCTTCCATTGAGTGATTCTTTCTCAAGATCCAAGATTGGCATTGGTTTGTTGGCCAAAGTCAAGATTAATGTCCATCGCGGATGTGTTTGAACCATGAAAGCTTTGTTCTATATCGCATGTGCAAGTTGTGATTTGTTGGCCAAAGTCAAGGTCACTTCTTGTTCATCGACATGGATTACAAAGTTTTCCAAAGTCAATGGGTCCCGCTTAACTGGAATCATTAAGCTTGTTGAGCCAAAGCCAAGACTTAGTTGATTCAGAGGAAAAGGTTAGGAAAATATATTGGATATATTGGCATATATATTGTATATATGTTTCGGACTTGGAGGTGCACCTACCGGATCTAGGAATTGGATGAGATCCAATTGATCTTAGAGATCTACCTAGTTAAATATCATACAGCTTGTTGGCCAAAGTCAAGGTTGTGTGTTATTTAACGGGATCCTAGCCCACTGGGAAACTAGGTTTCCGAGTACTCAACAGAGGTTTAGAGGCTCGCCGAAAAATAGTGGGAGGCTGACCGGCGTAATCACACACGTATAACACAAGCGCACGTATCGTTCAAGTAGTATAAAAAGTATCGATCCCACGAGGACTTAATATCTATTCTATTAATTTTATGAGGTCAATTGATTACTAATATCTAACAAGTTGTTTGAAAGGATAATGATGATTCTAAATTTAAAACAAGTAAAAGAAATTGAGAGTATATTAATGAGAATTAAAACTATCTAGGGTTGTGAATTCTTCCAATATTAATTAAAAGATGAAATAGTTAAATCATAGTTGGGTAAATATTGATTTATTAATCTGGAATATTAAATTATGTAACAGCCTCTTCCGATGGTCATTTACAAATACATAGTTTAATTCAATTGAATCATATGTCTATGTCAACCAAATTACCTAGATTCATTAAGTTTGAATTCCAATTATGATTACCCCCGCCCAACAGGTATATTCCTATCCTGTAAGGAAATCTATTAAAGGTTTATCTATCCTTAAAGAAGATCGTTGGTTGTTGAGTATAAGGTCTTTAAACTTAAAGTCCCTATGTCTAGTTCATTTTAGGTTTATCTATTCAATTTTATAGTGATCAGTTAATAAAAAGGCATTAAGATTATGACTCAACAAATAACTCTTTAATTACCCAAACTATAATCTAACCCTTTTTAAAACCGGTGATATTAGATTTTATCACAACCCTAGATATTTAATTTAGTTACAACACATAGCTAAAGCTGATATAAACTTAAAAGACATAAAATGAAATTACTGAAAAGTAATAAAAAGAAATGCTAAGGTAAAAGGAATTAACTTCTACTATTCACTAATTAGATATCTCCCATAAAATAATATATATAATCTTGTGATATTTTAAATCAACCGTCCGGAATGGCGGTATCCTGATTAAGTCAAATTCAAATATACCAGCCATAAGGCGGAACATAAATATAAACTTAAACCAACCGTCCAGTATGGCGGTATCCTCATTAAGTCAGGTTTAACCAATTTAAATTGAATAACCAACTGTCCGGAATGGCGATATCCTTTATTAATTCAGGTTTTGAATAGTTTATATATTATATTTTAAGGGAGATTAATCTAAATAGCAAAAGTAAAAGAATTACCTTTTTACCTCAGTATGGAGAAGTTAGCTCCTCATGGATGAATGAAAACTACTATTTATAGAAGAGAATTACTACTACAAACGTAAATAAAACTGAATAAAAGAAACTAAAGAAGAGAACTCTCATTTATTTATAAGGATTTCAGAGGATGAGGTACATTTGGAACTTAAGAAATCAAACTCAATTTATAGGCAAAAAAAAATCCAATTCTTTATTATTATTTTTCTAATTTTTATTATTATTATTATTATTATTTTTTTTTTTGAATCGCTGAATTTTCGACACGTGCCATGGTGGCTAAAAAAATGGCTCGTTGAATTTTTGACACGTGGCATGCGGTGCACGTTAGCAGATTGCTTGTGATGATGACACGTGGCATGGTGCACGTTAGCAAAGTCAAACTTGGCAAATTTGACTTGTTGACCTGGCGCATATTAGCAGTCTCCGGTGCACGTTAGAGGTCGGGATGCCAAGGGTTTTGGTGTCGAGATGCCCAAAATTACCAAAATACCCTTTTTGCCAAATTTCACCAAATTTCACAGTTTTGCTCCAAATCACCTCCATAATGTCCTGAAACTTTATTTATCTACAAAATAACACAAAACACATCAAAATATTCACAAAACTCAAGAAACTATACAAAATATTAAGTTAAATGAGTGGGAAATACTGATAGCCTTTAAACCCCTAGGTGTCCCTAGTGGACGAGTTGTAGTCTCGTGAAGGTTTACAGCAATGATACCCACAAACATTTATAAAAGTAAAAAGGTAGTGAAACTAATGCACACAAAAGTAAAAAGACAAGAGAAAAGAGAATAAAGAAGTTAGTGACTAATTAGGTGAAACTTCTACTCCAAGTTTACTAGTTGTTTTGTTTCATTCTAAATTACTGAATAAGTAAATTCTCCGATTATTTTTATCATTCTTCATATACACAGCTAACAAAGTTTTATTCAACTCATTTTTGCCCACAACAGTCATAAGTGCAGTTGATAAGAGAGTAATATTTTTGTCCTAAAGTTTTATCAAAGTTCACATCTTCGTAGTAATGGAATAAATTTTCTGATTTTTCTGATTTTTTCTTTGATTTTTTTCTCTATTTTTTATTTATATACAATACCTTCCATCTATGTAGCGAGCTTTGGGTCGGTGGCTCCCGAACCAGATGGCTTTAGGGCACCAGGTGTTAAGACACCCCTACGGACTTAATTACTCAGACTTCAGATATATATATATTCATCATTTTTTATCCATGTAGCGAGCTTTGGGCCAATGACTCCCAAACCAGTTGGTTTTAGGGCACTAGGTGTTAAAACACCCTTACAGACTTAATAACTCGGATCTCAGATGTAAATTTTTTTTTATTCCATCACGTTTTGAGATGCTTCTCTAATTAAACTGTAGTACTGAATATTGCAATCTTTTCAATTTTATCTCATGTCCATATGTTACTATGTATGTTGATAATACTTGCCAACTGAACATATGAAGATCTATTTTAGTCAGTTTTATGGAGAATTTACAAATTAAATAATTCAAAAGGAATTAAACAAAAATTAACTTGTTTTGAAAAAAATGGGTTTGAAATACGTATCAGGAGTGAGAATTCCTTACACAGCTATGTCTTACCAATTTCACCTTTTTAGTCAACATAAAAACCATAAACATAAAGAAATAACTTCTACTGGTCATGGTATGTGACTAACTGTCGAATGGAATTTCCGTTGTAGATTCCCCAGAGGGAGGGTGGAGCGAGGCTCACTTAAGTACCCAAGCCTCTTAGGCTCTTATCGCTTGGTGACAGAAATAAACAACGAGTCCTCCAAACTAGTCTATCATAACAAGCTACTGGTGAATGATTATCTAGGTGCCTTCACAACTTTTCCTTATAGAGAGGTAGTGAGTGAAGGAAGACACCAAACCATCACCTAGCTTTGAAATTTTTATTTTAATTTTAATTTTTTTTGTATTTTTTGAAAAATTTTGGACTAAAAATAAAAATACAATAAAAACATGATACTATTAACTATTCCTCACCCCCAAACCTAAATGAGACATTGTCCCCAATGTCTTAAACAGTAGAAGAAGAGTTTAGAAGATAGTACCTGGTTAGCTGAAATTCTACAGGACAATTAAAGGTTAAGATCCAGATTTATTCGACGCTTCTTACCACGATCATCTTCGGACCATTTTATCTTTGAAAGGATAGGGTCAACTAGTGGTTCATATGCTAAGAGCTGGTCAATTAGATCCGGAGCAGTTCTGGCAGTAAAGAGTAGTTCTTTCAAAGGTTTTGACACGAACCCATTTCTCCGGGCATCATCAAGAAACACACAAAGAAAATCATAAAATCCATCAACGTTAAACAGCCCAATTGGTTTCTGGTGTATGTTCAGGTTCGCCCAAGATAGTACTGTTGATGGTGTTTTTTAAGCACTATGATATTTAAGCAGTACGGCATGGGTAAAAAGGGGAACTCTCTTGTTTAATACCGATCCGACCACATGAGTTAGGGGCCGAGCGCTTATGATCAGTAACCCGACCACTTAAGATCGGATTATCGTGTATTATTAGATCGACATCAGCATTCTCAGTTCAAAAGACTATCATGACCGACCTCATGAAGACCGACCAGATAGCGAGATATGCTTCAGAGATAAGTTATCATATTCTTATGGGATAAAGGGATAAGTTATCCTATTCTTATGGGGTAAGGAGATAAGTTATCCTATTCTAATAGGGTATGGGGAAGTGAATATAGTTTTGATTAGGAATCCTTATGGGAAAAAGGGAATAGTTTTAACTAGGAATCCTTATGGGAAAAGGAAATTGTCTCAACTAGGAAATTCTTGTAGGAGAAGGAATCTGATTTCTTCACCATTATAAATAGGAGGGTAGAGTGAGTGTAGAGAGGGGCATCAGAATCAATATCAATCTCATTGTGATTAAACTTGTAAAGCACGAGAGATACAAGAGATACGAGTTTCAGCAATAAAAGTATAGTTCTGTTTGTGTCCGTGGACGTAGGTTGGATAAAAATCCACCGAACCACGTTAAATCTCCTCGTTTGATTGGCGCATTATCTACCTTCTGCTAAGTTTGCTTTTGGTTTCCCCCATAACCAAACAAATTCACTATTGAAGGAGGATTACCTCAGGAGTGATATTCCCATATTGCCCTGAGACCAAAATCCACCGTCAACAGTTGGCGCCGTCTGTGGGGACTCAACAAAAAGTGGCTCGCGTGGTAAGACGATGGGAGAAGGTAGAAATCACCGATCGGCAGGGAGTTCAACTGCAGACTGGATAAAGAAAATAGAAGAAAGCATGAGATCCATGATGGGCCGACTAGCGTGAAGGCTCAGACTTTCTACAGGTCTGGTACATTCACTTTTGATATGCTGATGTAAGTGAACTGCAGGCACCTACCAAGATCAGTACTTACATGATCGGCCCCTTTTTTCAATCTACAAAAAGTGAACGGGCGAAAGTGAAGGTCAAAGTACGTCTGGATTTGCACGGGATTGTATCTGTTGAGTCGGCAACACTCTTAGAGGAGGAAGAAGTTGAAGTTCCATTCATAACAGAGCTGGAAAAGGAAACTGCTAAGATGGAAACTGATGAGGCTTCCAGTGATAATGCTGCTCATAGTTCCGACAGGACTGATGTAAATATGCAAGATGCCAAGGGTACAGCTGGTGCCCCAGAGGCTGAAAATGGTGTTCCCGAGTCAGGTGACAAGCCTGCTCAAATGGAAACTGACAAGGCTCCAAAGAAAAAGGCAAAGAAAACAAATATTCCTGTATCGGAGTTTGTTTATGGTGTAATGCTACCAATAGATGTTCAAAGGGTTGTGGAGAAGGATTTTGAAATGGCTTTGCAAGATCGAGTTATGGAAGAAACTAAAGACAGGAAAAATGCTGTCGAGGCCTATGTTTATGACATGAGAAATAAGCTTTGTGACAAATATCAAGAATTTGTGACCGACTCGGAGAGGGAGCAGTTCACTACCAAAATGAAACAAAAGATTGGTTGTATGAGGATGGTGAGGATGAAACCAAAGATGTTTACGTAGCCTAGCTTGAGGAGCTTAAAAAGAAAGCTACCGAGAGGCAGCTATGTCTAGTGATCCTAAATTCGATCACATTGACATGGCTGATAAACAGAAGGTTCTGAATGAGTGCGTTGAGGCTGAAGCCTGGCTGAGAGAGAAAAAGCAGCAGCAGGATACTCCCCCTAAATATGCTGCGCCTGTACTTCGGTTAGCTGATGTGAGGAGGAAGACGGAAGCTCTGGATAGGTTTTGCAGGCCAATAATGACAAAACCAAAGCCAGCCAAACCAGAAACTCACGAGACACCTGCAAGCCCACCTCCTCAAGAAGGTGAATCTCCTCAACCTAATGCAGGGGACGCCAATGCCAATCCCCGGAATGAAAATGCTCAGAACACTGCTGGTGAGGCACCCTCAGCTACCGGGGAACCAATGGAAGACATGGTGAAAAAAGGCTATCTCAGAGAGTACATGGACCATTCGGTTTTTTAGGTCGACCAAAGTTGATAGCGGAAGTCATCCGGTCGGATGCGCGGAATGCTGAGATGCAGAGAGGATGTATTGAGAAGCGCCCTGCTTGTAGTGACCCATGTAGAGTTGCAAGAAAGACAACAGATCCAAAAAGTGTGAGTAATACCTCTTCTATCTTAGGCTGACATTTATTTATGCTTGTTTGTTGTGGCCCACACAATGGTTTTGATATTTGTTTTATGGCTCGGGTCTGCTCTTGTACCGGCGAGAGCGATGTTTCTTTCCGGCTCGGGTCTGCTCTTGTACCGCCGAGACCGATGTTTATTTTCGGCTCGGGTCTGCTCTTGTACCGCCGAGACCAATGTTTCTTTCCGGCTCGGGTCTGCTCTTGTACCGCCGAGGCCGATGTTTCTTTCCGCCTCGGGTCTGCTCTTGTACCGCCGAGATTGAAGTTTCTTTCTGGCTCGGGTCTTCTCTTATACCGCCGAGACCGATGTCTCTTTCCGGCTCGGGTTTGCTCTTGTACCGCCGAGACCGATGTCTCTTTCCGGCTCGGGACTGCTCTTGTACCGCCGAGATCGATGTCTCTTTCCGGCTCGGGTCTGCTCTTGTACCGCCGAGACCGATGTTTCTTTCCGGCTCGGGTCTGCTCTTGTACCGCCGAGACCGATGTTTCTTTCCGGCTCGGGTCTGCTATTGTAACCGCCCGAGACCGATGTCTCTTTCTGGCTCGGGTCTGCTCTTGTACCGCCGAGATCGATGTTTGTTTCGGCTCGGGGCTGGATTTCATTCCACCGAGGCTACTTGTTTATTTGGCTCGGGGCTGGATTTCGTTCCGCCAAGGCCGCTTGGTTATTCGGCTCGGGGCTGGATTTCGTTCCGCCGATGCCACTTGTTTATTCGGCTCAGGGCTGGATTTCGTTCCGCCGATGCCACTTGTTTATTCGGCTAGGGGTTGGACTTTGTTCCGCCGAGGCCGCTTGTTTATTCGGCTCGGGGCTGGATTTCGTTCCGCTGAAGTCGCTTGGTTATTCGGCTCTGGGTTGGATTTCGTTCCGCCGAGGCCGCTTATTTATTCGGCTTGGAGCTGGATTTCGTTCCGCCGAGGCTGCTTATTTATTCGGCTCGGAGCTGGATTTCGTTCCGCCGAGGCCACTTGGTTATTCAGCTCGGGGCTGGATTTCGTTCCGTCGAGGCCTTATGGTTTATTTAGCTCGGGGTCGGGTTACGTCTCACCGAGTCGGCTTCTTTGGACTGGAGATGTAAGATTCCCCCAGAGCCAAGTCTTACTTTTAGCTTGGGGTAGGATTACGTCCCACCGAGTCGGCGTTTTTGGACTGGGGATGTAATATTCCCCCAGAGCCGAGTCTTTATTCAGCTCGGGGTCGGGTTACGTCCCACCGAGTCGGCTTCTTTGGAATGGGGATGTAATATTCCCCCAGAGCCAAGTCTTTTTTTCAGCTTGGGGTCGGGATACGTCCCACCGAGAGACTTGTCATCGGCATAGGATCAGAGCATCTCCCCTATGGTCGGCCCTCTATTGGTCTGGGGAGGTGACATTCCCCCAGAGTTAAATGTTCTTCTCAGCTCGGGGTCGGGTTACGTCCCACCGAGTCGATCGTCATCAGCATAAGGGCAAAGTATTTTCTCCACGGGTAGATATCGGGATCCTAGTTGACTGAGCACATAAAGGTGGCAGGAAGAACCAGATTTACATCCAATGTATTTTTCTCTGCGGTTCCTGGAGTGACCACCGACGGAATCATCGGCACACCATCGTTTTTTATAGTTCCCGGCATGAACTCGCAAACTCGTTGTTACCGAGAACTAGGGGATAGATGTTGATGGTGTTTTTTAAGCACTATGATATTTAAGCAGTACGGCATGGGTGTAGACAACAGAACCTGGGCGATGCTGTTCTAGGTTCGCGGCCTAGTTGGGAGTACGAAATAACATGGAGTCGCCACCCGGTGTGAACCGGGACAAAGATTTAAGGCCGCACTCACCCCTCGCAAGGGAAGACCTCAAACCGTTGGGTTCGGAATGGTCCCTTACTTATGTCACTTGTGATGATATGATTTGTGCAATAAACTAACCGAATATATTCAACATGCATGCTCAAGGGTAGTTAGATCTAACATGCTTTCATCCAAATAACTCCACGCAATATAACACAATGAGCATATTGAACCATTAAACCAAAGTAAACAAATAACTAATTAAACATAAACATAAACTAAACAAAACATCATGCATAAAGAATGAAGAAACAACATGCCTAAATAACACAATCATGCTTTGAAAATTAAATAACAAGACTAAATTAACTCATGCTTAAAATAATAAATAAACGGCCTAGAACTATGACATGCTCAAATAAAAATTTGGATGAGACGAGATACGTGCATCTTAAGTGGTATGTGGCGTTGTATCCGGAGTGCAGACCGCAATACCGTCCATTCAGAATCGGCTACGGAATTTACGTCCGGGTTTCTATCCGATATACCACAAAAGGGAACACACATCCCGCTCATCCAACAACCACATCATGCCTCAAACGACTCTCATGCAATAATATTTTAAAATAAATAAAATAAAACGAAAGAAGATAAGTAAGAAGGTGCCCTCAGGTCTAACCTCTTTTGTTGTCTCACGAAAGGGCGTTACACGTCCGTTGGAAGGGTGAAAGATCCGCAACTCTTTTGGTTCACCAACTCAACGTCTTTCCTCGCTGTTTTGCTGTTCGGGCTGCTATTTTTACTCCGTTTCGCTGCTGTTTTTGTTGTATTTTCTGGTCGCTATTTTGGGGTAATTAAGGGACTGGTTTGTGCAGTTTTTGGGGACTGTTTTGTGCAGTTTTGATGCAGTTTTGTGGCTAAAATCTGGACAGTTTTAGGGATTTATGGGGCTGTTTTGAGGTGATTTGGAGGGCAGGTTTGTGGCTGTTCAGGTGCGGAATTGTAGAAGGGTAGTGGGCAGTGAGTGCAGGTTCGGCTAAGTGGGCTGGTTCATGGGCAATCAGGTGCGTGAGCTATGTGTTGCTGTTTAGGCGTGCAGGCTGAGTGAAGGAGGGCTGTTTGGTTTAGGGCGTGAGGCAGGCTTCTTGTGGGCTGACGAGTGGGCTTGCTCGTGGGGCATTGCTTGTTGAGTGAATGTGCCAGGTGCGGCTGTGAGGGGCTGATTCGTGGGCAAGGCTTGGCTAATGGCGTGAAGGGTTTGCTTTGGCGTGGTTTGGGGCAGTTAGTTGCGTTTGATTCAGGGGCAGGTGGCGTGAGCTGTAGCTTGAACGTGGGGCAGTGTTGAGTGTTTGAAGGTGGGCTGGTAGTGAGTGTGGAGTATTTGTTGAATGCAAGATGGCGTGATGCAGGCTAGGGTTGGCGTGAAGCATGAGGAGTTTTGAAGGTTTATTGGCTGGTGGCGAGGTAGTGTTGCAGAGAGGGGCAGTCAGGGCTAGGTTTAGGGTTATTATTTTTTGTATTTTTTGTGTGAATCTGTCGGCCAGGGTTTGAATGTGTGGAGAGGGGTTATTTTTATAGGCAAATGGATGGATTTTACCTTGTTGGGGGAAGGAATCAAATTTGTGTATTAATTAGGAGATATTTTTAATTTAGTATGTGATAAGGAAATCTTTTAATTAGGGGAATTGATTTGATTTGTTCTTTTTAGTTAAGGATATGATTTATTTAATTTAGGAAGGTGACTTAATTTAATTTAGGAATGTGTTTTATTTAAATTAGGAATTTAATTTAATTTAATTTCAAGTTCAATTTAATTGGTGAATATGATTTAATTTAATTTAATTTGTGACATGTATTTTAAATGTTTTAATTATTTAATTTGTGAGATGTGTTTTAAATGTTTTAATTATTTAATTTGTGAGATTTGATTTAATGGGTTTGGTGTGTTTTAAAAAGATGTCCAACAAGCGAACCCGAAGCGAAACAAGCGAGTTAACTCTGACAAAATACTAATTTCCAACTTTACCCTTCCAACGTCCGTTTCCCGCGATTTTCACAACTAAAGAGGTAGTGTTTCCATATAGACTCATCATCGGGCTAATATGCAAAAATGCAATGCCTATAGTCGCCCCCACTTTGATGAGACTTATGCAGTGTGTGACAATGACAATCCTATCAAAGTACGTGCAATGCATTTTTACTTACCTGGCTCGCCAGCTGCCGCTTGACTTGCCTGTTGCTTCGAACTGAGTTGATCTGGTGGTGAGGTGCTGTGACCCCTGAGGTTCATCCCTGCAAGATGCTGCGATCTCTAGGAATCACTACCGAACTGAACTGATGTGATGGCGAGGTGTTTCGACCCCTAGGCTTTGTTCCCGAACCATCTGTGGGCTTTGTTCCCGAACTGTGTAGAGAGTGGGCTTTGTTCCCTGGGTTTTGTTCCCGTTGTGTTGAGTGTGATGGCGAGGTGCCTCGACCTCTGGGATTTGTTCCCGAACCATCTGTGGGCTTTGTTACCTAACTGATTTGATGATGTGCCATTCCTGGCGTGCTAAACCCCGTACCTAGGGCGTCGCAGTTGTGCCATTCTCGACGTGCTAACCCCGTACCTAGGGTGTCGCAGTTGTGCCATTCTCGGCGTGCTAACCCCGTACCTAGGGTGTCGCGGTGACATCTCCGTACCTAGAGAGCCACAAATGTCTGAGTGCTAACCCCGTACCTAGGGTGTCGCGGTGACGCCTCCGTACCTAGAGTGCCACAAAAGTCTGAATGCTAACCCCGTACCTAGGGTGTCACGGTGACGTCTCTGTACCTAGAGAGCCACAAATGTCTGAGTGCTAACCCCGTACCTAGGGTGTCGCAGTGACGCCTCCGTACCTAGAGTTCCACAAATGTCTGAATGCTAACCCCGTACCTAGGGTGTCGCAGTGACGTCTCCATACCTAGAGTGCCATAAATGTCTGAATGCTAACCCCGTACCTAGGGTGTCGCAGTGACGTCTCCGTACCTAGAGAGCCACAAAATGTCTGAGTGCTAACCCCGTACCTAGGGTGTCGGGGTGATGTCTCCGTACCTAGAGAGCCATAATAGTCTGAATAGTCCACATGCCGTACCTGGCGTGCTAACCCCGTACCTAGGGTGTCGCAGTAGTCTGAGTGCTAACCCCGTACCTAGGGTGTCGCTGATATGATGATGGTCCATTTCCGAACCGTGCTTCATTTTCGGAGTGCCATTTTCGGCGAGTGATGAGATAATGGTCCATTTCCGAACCGTGCTTCATTTCCGGAGTGCCATTTCCGGCATGCTAAACCCCATTTTCGAGGCATCGCTGATATGATGATGGTCCATTTCCGAACCATGCTCCATTTCCGGAGTGCCATTTTCGGCATGCTAAACCCCATTTCCAGGCATCACTGGTGTGATGATGGTCCATTTCCGAACCGTGCTCCATTTCCGGAGTGCCATTTTCGGCATGCTAAACCCCATTTCCGAGGCATCGCTGATATGATGATGGTCCATTTCCGAACAGTGCTCCATTTCCGGAGTGCCATTTTCGGCATGCTAAACCCCATTTCCGAGGCATCGCTGATATGATGATGGTCCATTTCCGAACCGTGCTCCATTTCCAGAGTGCCATTTCTGGCATGCTAAACCCCATTTCCGAGGCATCGCTGATGTGATGATGGTCCATTTCCGAACCGTGCTCCATTTCCGGAGTGTTACTGTGATGTGGTGTGATGAGGTCTATTCCTGAACCGTCATCGGATGTGGTCCATTCCCGAACCGATCTCCATTCCCGGACTGTCCATTCTCGGACTAAATCTTCATTCTCGGAGTGCCATTCCCGGCGTGCCATTCTCGACGTGCTCATTCCCGAGCTGTCCATTCCCGGACTATATCTCCATTATCGGAGTGCCATTCTCGGCAGAACTGATCTGATGTAATGCGGGCCTCGCCCCCAGAATGCCATGCCCGGCAGAAATTGATCTGATGCTATGTGGGGCTTCCCTCCAGAATGCCATACCCGGCAGAAACTGATCTGATGCTATGTGGGCCTCGCCCCCAGAATGCTATGTCAGACAGAACTGATCTGATGTCTTCATACTCAGAGTGTCGTACCTGGCTGATCTAATATCTCCATACCTGGAGTGCCGTACCTGGAAAAACTGATACTGATGTCTCCATACCCGGAGTGCCATACCCGGAGTGCCATACCCGGCAAAACTGATTCTGATGTCTCCATACCCGTAGTGCCATACCCGGAAAAACTGATGCTGATAATGATGTGGGCCTCGCCCCCAGAGTGCCATACCCGGCAAGACTGATACTGAACTAATGTGGGCCTCGCCCCCAGAGTGCCATACCCAGCAGAACTAATACTGAACCAATGTGGGCCTCGCCCCCAGAATGCCATACCCGGCAAGCCTGCTATTGATGCTGATGATAATGTGGGCCTCGCCCCCAGAGTGCCATACCCGGCAAAACTGATGCTGATAATAATGTGGGCCTTGCCCTATGATTCATTCCTGGATTCATTCCAAAACTCTGACAGCGTGGGCCTCGGCCCTATGATTCATTCTCGGATTCTTTCCAAATTTTGACGACGTGGGCCTCGGCCCTTGGATTCATTCCCTAGGTTCATTCCAAATTCTGACAACGTGGGCCTCGACCCTAAAATTCATTCCTGATGCTGCTGACAATGTGGGCTTCGCCCTCTAGGATTCATTCCCTAAAATGCTGATAAAGTGGGCCTCGACCCTGAGTTGATACTGATGTGGGCCTCGCCCCCAGACTGAAACTGATGTGGGCCTTGCCCCAAAACTGATACTGATGTGGGCCTCAACCCCGGGACTCATCCCCAAACGAATACTGATATGGGCCTCGACCCCAAACTGAAACTGATGTGGTCCTCAACCCTTGGGACTCATCCCCAAAACTATTACTCATATGTTGATGATTCTGGTTGGCTTGTCTTTGCCGCTTTCTCTTTTTCATCTTTGAAACCTGTGAATGCAAAACGAAACAAACACAAAAAAGAATGCAAAAATATGTTACGTGTATGCATGCATGCATGAATTTCCTATTCTGTTGGGTTAGGTCTTCCACCAGTTCTCCAGGTGACTGCTTAGTCTTCTCTCTGGTCTCATGACTCAATATCTTGTTATGTCCTTGTTTCACGGTGTGGTAGACTGGTCACCCCCAGTCTTGGTTTAGCTTTCTGCTCTCCGCTATTTGTATTTGGTCAAGATGAACCATATGGTGGGGCCTTCCATATCATCATGTTATCTCACATTCTACGAAATAGTCCCAATAGTTATACATATCATTGTCCTCAAAGAATGCTCAGTAATGAAACCAGAGAACCTTCAAAACACCCAATGTAACTTAAATCCAAGTCTTTGGATAAATGATCTAAGCTAGACTCAAAGTGTGTGTGTGCAAAGGTTCTTTCACAGCTTAATCCTTAGGTAAGCTAACTCGATGATTTCGTTTCAAAAATTGGGATCGATGGGTCAAACCAACCTAGATGTCTCAGTTAGGCTCTGCAATTGGTTTTTCATGCTCAATGTGATATGGTTTTATTTCTCTTTTGTCTTTTTTTTTTCTTTTCATTTTGAACTTTTTTTTTTCAACACACCTACCCTTTAAGGTAGCATTTCTCCTCATGGTGGTCCTAATACTCGCCCATGGGTAGCTTCACTGTTATCGGTTATAGGTGGTTCAATTCTTTTCTTTAGAGACTTTTCTTTCATTTTCAACCATACCACACATCATAACATAAACAAATCAAGATAGACATCTAAGCAAACGGTCATTCACCGACCTACAATTTCTTCAACTAGTCACTTTGCTAACTACTCAGGTTTTCACTGCTAAGAACCATAATCAAGTGCTTACGAGTCTAACATAGATCAATCACTCAAAGTATCAGATAAAAGCACATCAAAAGTTTATCGTTTCTAAAGTTTCACTCTAAAGCAATCAATTTCATCACCGGACTTATGCCTAACTATTAAGGACTAAAACAAACAACCAATTTTTTCTCTTTTTTTTTTCTTTTTTTTCTTTCTTTTTCTTTCTTTTCTTTTTTTTTTCTTTCTTTTTTTTTTCTTTTTTTTTTCTTCTCTTTCTTTTTTTTCTTTCTTTTTTTTCTTTTTTTTTTGAAGGCCCCCCCAATGGTCTTTCTATCTCTGCCGTAAATCTCTCTGTTTCTCGGTTTCCTTTTCTCCAATATCCATGTTTGCTAAACTCTTCTTTGACAAGTCTTCTTTTTCCTAACCCAACGGATATCTATGATGGCTTTTAAGACACGGGGGTTAACATGATGCATGTATGCATGAGATGCATGTGATGTATGAGACACAATATGCATGGGGTTATCAAAAGCATAAAGGGTGGCCCCTTTAGGTCATACAACTATATTCACATGTGGGTTTACATGAGTGTGGACAAAGGCTCTCGTTTGACGAAGGATTACCCACAACTAGGACTCCCCACTCAAGGGTTCAAGCGACCAAGTGAGTGCACCTTTTTTATACCTTACGGTACGTGCCAACGAGTTACGGTGTGTGACTAACTGTCGAATGGATTTCCCGTTGTAGATTCCCTAAAGGGAGGGTGGAGCGAGACTCCCTTAAATACCCAAGCCCCTTAGGCTCTTATCGCTTGGTGTCAGGAATAAACAACGAGTCTTCCAAACTAGTCTGTCACAACGAGCTACAAATAATGATTATCTCGGTGTCTTCTCAGCTTTTCCTTATGAAAAGGTAGTGAGTGAAAGAAGACATCGAACCATTACCTAGCCTTAACAATGCCTTTGGTTACACCCCTTTCAACCCACGGTAAACACGGTTAACTAAAGCACAAATCATACACATCACAAGACATGATTTCGAGGCCAATTCTCTAATATCTCCAGTGGAATCGCCAGACTGTAGACAACAGAACCTGGGTGATGCTGTTCTAGGTTCGCGGCCTAGTTAGGAGTACGAAATAACATGGAGTCGCCACCCGGTGTGAACCGGGACAAAGATTTAAGGCCGCACTCACCCCTCGCAAGGGAAGACCTCAAACCGTTGGGTTCAGAATGGTCTATTACTTATGTCACTTGTGATGATATGATTTGTGCAATAAACTAACCGAATCTATTCAACATGCATGCTCAAGGGTACTTAGATCTAACATGCTTTCATCCAAATAACTCCACGCAATATAACACAATGAGCATATTGAACCATTAAACCAAAGTAGACAAATAACTAATTAAACATAAACATAAACTAAACAAAACATCATGCATAAAGAATGAAGAAACAACATGCCTAAATAACACAATCATGCTTTGAAAATTAAATAACAAGACTAAATTAACTCATGCTTAAAATAATAAATAAACGGTCTAGAACTATGACATGCTCAAATAAAAATTTGGATGAGACGAGATACGTGCATCTTAAGTGGTACGTGGCGTTGTATCCCGAGTACAGACCGCAATACCGTCCATTCGAAATCGGCTACTGAATTTACGTCCGGGTTTCCATCCGATATACCACAAAAGGGAACACACATCCCGCTCATCCAACAATCACATCATGCCTCAAACGAATCTCATGCAATAATATTTTAAAATAAATAAAATAAAACGAAAGAAGATAAGTAAGAAGGTGCCCTCAGGTCTAACCTCTTTTGTTGTCTCACGAAAGGGCGTTACACGTCCGTTGGAAGGGTGAATGATCCGCAACTCTTTTGGTTCACCAACTCAACGTCTTTCCTCGCCGTTTTGCTGTTCGGGCTGCTGTTTTTACTCCGTTTCGCTGCTTTTTTTGTTGTATTTTCTGGTCGCTATTTTGGGGTAATTAAGGGACTGGTTTGTGCAGTTTTTGGGGACTGTTTTGTGCAGTTTTTGATGCAGTTTTGTGGCTAAAATCTGGATAGTTTCAGGGGTTTATGGGGGCTATTTTGAGGTGATTTGGAGGGCAGGTTTGTGGCTGTTCAGGTGCAGAATTGTAGAAGGGTAGTGGGCAGTGAGTACAGGTTCGGCTAAGTGGGTTGGTTCGTGGGCAATCATGTGTGTGAGCTGTGTGTTGCTATTTAGGCGTGCAGGCTGAGTGAAGGAGGGCTGTTTGGTTTAGGGCGTGAGGCAGGCTTCTTGTGGGCTGACGAGTGGGCTTGCTCGTGGGGCGTTGCTTGTTGAGTGAATGTGCCAGGTGCGGCTGTGAGGGGCTGATTCGTGGGCAAGGCTTGGCTAATGGCGTGAAGGGTTTGCTTTAGCGTGGTTTGGGGCAGTTATTTGCGTTTGATTCAGGGGCAGGTGGCGTGAGCTGTAGCTTGAACGTGGGCGTGAGCTGTAGCTTGAACGTGGGGCAGTGTTGAGTGTTTAAAGGTGGGGCTGGTAGTGAGCGTGGAGTCTTTGTTGAATGCAAGATGGCGTGATGAAGGCTAGGGTTGGGCGTGAAGCATGAGGAGTTTTGAAGGTTTATTGGCTGGTGGCGAGGTAGTGTTGCCGAGAGGGGCAGTCAGGGCTAGGTGTAGGGTTATTATTTTTTGTATTTTTTGTGTGAATCTGCCGGCCAGGGTTTGAATGTGTGGAGAAGGGTTATTTTTATAGGCAAGGGGATGGATTTTACCTTGTTGGGGGAAGGAATCAAATTTATGTATTAATTAGGAGATATTTTTAATTTAGTATGTGATAAGGAAATCTTTTAATTAGGGTAATTGATTTGATTTGTTCTTTTTAGTTAAGGATGTGATTTATTTAATTTAGGAAGGTGATTTAATTTAATTTAGGAATGTGTTTTATTTAAATTAGGAATTTAATTTAATTTAATTTCAAGTTCAATTTAATTGGTGAATGTGATTTAATTTAATTTAATTTGTGACATGTATTTTAAATGTTTTAATTATTTAATTTGTGAGATGTGTTTTAAATGTTTTAATTATTTAATTTGTGAGATGTGATTTAATGGGTTTGGTGTGTTTTAAAACAGATGTCCAACAAGCGAACCTGAAGCGAAACAAGCGAGTTAACTCTGACAAAATACTAATTTCCAACTTTACCCTTCCAACGTCCGTTTCCCGCGATTTTCACAACTAAAAAGGTAGTGTCTCCATACGAGACTCATCATCGGGCTAATATGCAAAAATGCAATGCCTACAATGGGTAAAAAGGGGAAATCTCTGGTTTAATACCGATCCGACCACATGAGTTAGGGGCCGAGCGCTTATGATCAGTAACCCGACCACTTAAGATCGGATTATCGGGTATTATTAGATCGACATCAGCATTCTCAGTTCAAAAGACTATCATGACCGACCTCATGAAGACCGACCAGATAGCGAGATATGCTTCAGAGATAAGTTATCATATTCTTATGGGATAAAGGGATAAGTTATCCTATTCTTATGGGGTAAGGAGATAAGTTATCCTATTCTAATAGGGTATGGGGAAGTGAATATAGTTTTGATTAGGAATCCTTATGGGAAAATGGAATAGTTTTAACTAGGAATCCTTATGGGAAAAGGAAATTGTCTCAACTAGGAAATTCTTGTAGGAGAAGGAATCTGATTTCTTCACCATTATAAATAGGAGGGTAGAGTGAGTGTAGAGAGGGGCATCAGAATCAATATCAATCTCATTGTGATTAAACTTGTAAAGCACGAGAGATACAAGAGATACGAGTTTCAGCAATAAAAGTATAGTTCTGTTTGTGTCCGTGGACGTAGGTTGGATAAAAATCCGCCGAACCACGTTAAATCTCCTCGTTTGATTGGCGCATTATCTACCTTCTGCTAAGTTTGCTTTTGGTTTCCCCCATAACCAAACAAATTCACTATTGAAGGAGGATTACCTCGGGAGTGATATTCACATATTGCCCTGAGACCAAAATCCACCGTCAACAAGTACTATAAAAATTTCCTCCAATGTACCCAAGCCACCTGGCAAAGCAATAAAAGCATTAGAACGGTTAATCATTTCCACTAGTCTTTCAAACATCCCTGGCACGATCAGTTCCTCCGTTTGATGATTCAATAAGATTTGCTTCTCTGCCAAAGGTTTTGGGATGATTCCCAAAACATGACTGCCTCCTTCCTGTACGGCTTTTGAAACGATCCCCATTAGTCCAAGATGCCTCCGCCATATACTAAGTGCATATTTCTTACAGCTAAGACTCGACCCAATTCTTGTGCTGCTTCTACGTATTGTGGTTTAGTACCAACACTACTACCACAAACACACAGATGTTTTCAACTCGTCTTCTTGAAGTGGCTTCATGTTTTACTCTGGATGTCTTCAAAAGTGCAATGATAAGTTGAATTTATAGTACCTGAAAAGGGTGAGTAAAAATAGCACAAGCATCTTCCAAAGACGATTAGTAGCAAAATAGTAAAATAAATCGTGATAGTAAGAAGGTCTGGATCCCGTCGGAGAAAAACAACAAAACAAATCAATTATTAGAAAAAGACAAAGAGATATAATATGTACAAGAAAAAGTAGCGGCTTGATTGACATCTATGCGTCAGGAACAAGCTTCCCATCCAATTTTCTTATAAATTGGCAAACAGGGTCTTTTTGAGTCAGATTCCCAAGACTTAACTGTTGTCTTTCTTTTTGAATTGTGTGTTAATTTGTGAATGGCTATATGAACATATCCACTGGGATGCGTCTCAAGAGTCGAAGATATATCATCTACAGACTCCTTACTCAAGCCATCCCTAATGAATTTAATTTATCTTCACGATTATCAGACACCATTCCTAAAGAACGACAACGAGTATTGCAATTCCAACGCGCACAAATTTGTAACAGACACCCATTTGCTTAGCTCTACGTTTCTTTGCATAGGTGCTTCTTCCAAAACCAGGTAAATAAGAACTAAAAATCTCAAAATACTCACCTGCTAGACGAACACGTGCTTCGATTACCCCAAAAATATCAGTAGGAATACCTTTATCATCAGTAGTCTCATTCGTTCCAAGCGAGCTTTGAAAACTTTATCATAGATTTTTGAGGGAGAGAAGGAAATTGCTTGTGAAGACTTGCGAGAGCTTCTTCCATCTTGAAATGTCTTAATCTGCAAAAACTAAACACACAAAATAAATCATACCAAATCACAATATATACACAAATTGCATGGGTTGCCTCCCTGCGAGCGCTAAGTTTTAAGTCGTCAGCTAGACGTGATTGCCTGAACGTTATGCTGGATCTGAAAGTGTGACACTTTCTTTTTGTCGCTCCAACGGTTCTCCTCAGTAGTGCTTGACACGCTGACTGTTAACTTTGAATGTGTTGTTGGTCTTGGGATCCAGTAACTCTACAGCTCCATATGGTAAAACCTGAGTGATCACAAATGGACCTGACCACCTTGATTTCAACTTTCCAGGGAAAAGTTTCAACCTCGAGTTGTACAACAAACCTGTTGCCTTGGTTTCAATTGTCTGTGCACTATTTTTAGGTCATGCCATTTCTTGGTCTTTTCCTTGTACAATTTGGCATTCTCATAAGCTTGTAGGCGAAATTCCTCCAATTCATTGAGTTGGTGAAGTCTTTTCTTTCCTGCAGCTTGTGGATCAAGATTCAACTTCTTCAGTGCCCAGTACGCTTTGTGTTCAAGCTCAACTGGCAGATGGCATGCTTCCCAAACACCAATTGATATGGGGACATACCAATGGGTGTCTTGTAAGCTGTCCGGTAGGCCCATAATGCATCATCTAGTTTTGTTGACCAGTCCCTCCTTGTTGATCCAACAGTTTCTCTCAAGATTCTTTTGATTTCTCTGTTTGAAACTTCAACTTGCCCATTTGACTGTGGATGGTAGGTTGTGGCAACCTTGTGAGTAACTCCGTATTTGGATAGGAGTGCATCAAAATATCTATTGCAGAAATGAGAGCCACCATCACTGATGATTGCACGAGGTATTCCGAACCGAGTGAAAATATTCTTTTTCAAGAATTTGATCACCACTTTTGAATCATTGGATGGTAGTGCAATTGCTTCAACCCATTTTGAGACGTAGTCTACAGCAACCAAGATGTACATGTTTCCGAATGATGGAACAAAGGGTCCCATGAAATAAATTCCCCAGACATCGAATATCTCCACTTCCAGAATATTTTGCAACGGTCCTTCATTTCTCCTCGAAATATTCCCATTCTCTGACATCTGTCACATTGAAGAACAAACAAGTGAGCATCTTTAAAAAGAGTGGGCCAGAACAAACCTGATTGAAGGACTTTAGCTGCAGCAGTTTTATTCCCGCTGAATGTCCGCCGTATGGTGATGAATGACAGTGCTGCAAAACACTGTTGACTTCTTCCTGTGGAACACATCGTCTCAGTAATTGATCAGCACATCGTTTGAACAGGTACGGCTCATCCCAAACATAATGTTTGACTTCTTTGAAAAATTTCTTCCGTTGCGAGTTGTCCATTCCAACGGCCATTTTCCTGATACTATGTAGTTGACATAGTCAGCATACCAAGGGACTTCCTGTTGTTTTATGGCAAACAAAACTGTTCATCTGGAAAAGTTTTTTGATTGATAGTTCTTTGCCAGCTGTTTCTCCATTCTCGAGCCTCGATAGATGATCTGCCACTTGGTTTTCTGTTCCTTTCATTGTCTCTGATCTCCACATCGAATTCTTGCAGAAGAAGTATCCAACGGATCAATCTGGGTTTGGCATCTTTCTTGTGATCAGGTATTTGATTGCTGAATGATCTGTGTAGACCACCACTTTGGGACCCAACAGATAAGAGCGGAATTTGTCAAAAGCGAACACAACTGCAAGCAACTAATTTTCAGTTGTTGTGTAGTTGAGTTGAGCTTCATTCAAAGTTCTACTGGAGTAGTAAATGGTGTGGAATATCTTTGCTTTGAGTTGTCCCAAAACTGCACCTTCAGCAAAATCACTAGCATCACACATTACCTCAAATGGAAGGGTCCAATCCGGTGCTACTATGATGGGAGCAGAAACCAGCTTCTGTTTTAAGATCTCAAAAGCTTCCTGGCATTCTTTGGTGAAGTTGAAAGACACATGTTTTTCCAGAAGATTTCAAAGAGGTTTTGCAATTTTGGAAAAGTCTTTGATAAATCTCCTGTAAAAACCTGCATGTCCAAGAAAACTCCGAATTCCTTTGACTGATGTTGGTGGAGGTAGTTTTTCAATTGTCTCTATCTTTGCTTTGTCTACCTCGATTCCCTTTTGTGAGATCCGGTGTCCAAGAACTATGCCTTCCTGCACCATAAAATGGCATTTCTCCCAGTTGAGTATTAGATTTGTATCTTCACACCTTTGTAACACCTGTTCCAGATTTTGCAAACAATGATCAAAAGAATCTCCAAACACAGAAAAATCATCCATGAAAACCTCCATACTCTGCTCCAAATGTCTGAGAAGATGGCCATCATGCAACGCTGAAATGTGGCAGAGGCATTACATAATCCAAATGGCATCTGCGGAAAGCAAAAGTACCATAGGGACATGTAAATGTGGTTTTCTCCTGATCTTCTGGGGCGATAGCAATCTGATTGTACCCTGAATATCCATCCAGAAAGCAATAGAACTCATGTCCCGCCAATTTGTCCAGCATCTGATCAATGAATGGCAGCGGAAAATGATCCTTCCTCGTGGCTTTGTTCAGCTTCCTGTAGTCCATACATACTCTCCATCCAGTCACCATCTTGTTGGGATTAGCTCATTCTTTTCATTGGTAACCACAGTAATTCCTCCTTTCTTCGGCACACACTGCATAGGACTACCCAACTGCTGTCTGAGATGGGGTAAATGATGCCAGCATCCAACCATTTGATGATTTATTTCTTCACAACTTCCTTCATGATTGGATTGAGTCTCCGTTGATGTTCCACTGTGGGTTTGTACTCATCGTTCATCAGGATCTTATGCATGCAGAATGATGGACTAATGCCTCGAATGTCTGCTATAGTCCAGCCAATGGCTTTCTTGTGCTCTCGTAACACTCTCAATAACTTTTCTTCCTGCTCCAATGTTAGAGAAGATGAAATAATAACAGGTAATTCAGAAGATTTTCCAAGAAATACATACCTGAGATGACTCGGAAGTAACTTCAACTCCAACTGTGGTGGTTCTTCAATCGAAGGCTTGATCCGGTCTTTCTTTGGTAGTTCCAAACTTTCAATTGGTTGTGTCACTTTGAAACGAAATGGCTTGTCAAGATAGTTGATACATTCCAGAATTTCAGCATCTAACTCAGTGTCAGTCATGTTGGTGATGCAAGCTTCAAGTTTGTCCGTGGGAATTGTATCAGTATCATGAATGATACTATCAACAACATCAATTCTGAAACATTCTTCCTCTTTTTCTTCACTCGGGAATTTCATAGCTTTGAAAACATTGAAGGTAACTTCTTGGTCTTGAACTTTCATGGTCAGTTCTCCTTTTTGTACATCAATCACAGTTCGACCTGTTGCTAAGAATGGTCTCCCAAGGATGATTGGCACATCTTTGTCTTCATCCATGTCAAGGATAATGAAGTCTGCTGGGAGAATGAGTTTATCAACTTTGACCAGCACGTCTTCAACAACTCCTCTTGGAAATGCGAGCGTTCGATCAGCAAGTTGCAGTGAAACTGAAGTAGGCATTGCTTCTCCAATTTGCAGTTCCTGTAAATAGAAAAAGGCATTAAATTAACACTTGCACCTAAATCACATAAAGCCTTACCGAAGTTATGTTCTCCTATGATGCAAGGAATGGTGAAACTTCCAGGATCCTTCAACTTTGGGGGAAGTTTTCTCTGAATGATGGCGCTGCATTTTCTGATAATGCTACTGTCTCATAATCTCCCAATCTCCGTTTCGTGAAAGAATGTCTTTCATGAATTTAGTATAACTGGGCATTTGTTCCAAAGCTTCTGCAAATGGGATGTTGATGTGCAGCTTTTTGAAAACCTCCAAGAATCGAGCAAACTGCTTGTCCAGTTTGCTTTTCTGAAGACGCTGAGGAGGTGGAGGTGGAGAGTGATCTGTTCTTTTTCCTTTGCTTCTTTTTCATTTATTCTTTCCTCCATCTGTTTCTTTGCTTCTTTTGGAATATCAATGGTTTGCCTTGATTCCAACATCTTTGTTGATTTCAGTACCACTTTTCAAGGTGATGGCTTGACATTGCTCCTTCCATCGGTTCCTTGGATTTGGTTCTGTATTGCTGGGAAGATTTCCTGGTGGTCCTGTAACTCTGAGCATTGGCCAGTTGTCCAATTTGATTCTCCAGTGCTTTGATGGAAGCAGATTGGTTTTGAAACATAGCATCATATGCTGCTTGTTGCTTTTTGAACATCTCTGCAAGCCAATCTTTCATTTCTGGGTCTTTTTCAAACTCCTGGCTTTTGTTCTGTTGCTGGAATCCAGGTGGTGGATAGTTCTTTTGCCCTGAATTGTGCTCCATGAGAAATTGGGATGATTCCTCCACCCTGGATTGTAGGTGTTGGAATATGGATTGTTCCCCTGTCTTTGAAATTGTTGACATAATTCACCGTTTTCTTCATGTTGATTTTGTTCTGGTGCTTCTCCATATGGTGAATTTGTGGTTCCAATGTGCTTTGCATACCGAGAGTCTCCATGAATTTGCATATTTGATCTAGTTTGGTACTGACTGCTGAATTGGCTCCAACTTCATAAATTCCAGCAATTCGTTGAATCATGCTTCTTTCTGTTGGCCACAAGGAATTGTTGTTGGCCATTTCTTCGATTAGGTCCCAAGCTTGATCTTCTCCTTTTGCCATCAATGCTCCTCCAGCAGCAGCATCAATCATTGTTCTCATTATTCCAGAAAGTCCATTATAGAATGTTTGGACTTGAAGCCATTTTGGAATCTCATGGTGAGGACATTTCCGGAGCAAATCTTTGTACCTTTCCCAAGCTTCGTAGAGAGTTTTGATTCTTGTTGTACAAAGGATGTGATGTCATTCCTCAGTTTTCCAGTTCTGGCTGGTGGAAAGTACTTTGCAAGAAATTTGGTGGCTAAAGTGTTCCAAGTGTGATAGAACCTGCTGGAAGTGAATGTAGCCAAGCTTAGCTCTGTCCTTCAAGGAGTATGGAAAAAACGCAGTCTCATTGCTTCTTCAGCTTCTCGGTTGTAATTGAAAGTGCCGCAAACTTCCAGGAAGTTGCTGATGTGGGATTAGGATCTTCAGTTGCTTTTCCCCCAAAACTGACTGATGTTGAATCATCTGAATGCAAGTTTTGATGTCACCTGCATTCGCTGGTAAGGGAGGAAGTACAATACATGAAATGAGGCCATCAACCCCGAATGGTTCTGTCTCGAATGGGAATGGTGGTGCAACCTCCAAAGGTTCAGGTTCCATGTTAACAATTGCTTCTTGGCCTTGTCTCATTTCCCTTCTCAACTGTCTGATGGTTCTTTCAATTTCGGGTCAAGCGGTCGTAGTTCAAAGCTTTGGTTCGTCTCATTAAGAATCTGATAACCTGAACACAATAAAACGAAAACAATAAGTAAAAAGAAAATTAGTACAAGTAACGTAGAACTCTAACCCCTAAAACTAATAGTAAAAGATAAAGAAGTCCCCGGCAACGGCGCCAAAAACTTGATCGGCGTAATCACACACGTATAATGCAAGCGCACGTATCGTTCAAGTAGTATAAAAAGTATCGATCCCACGAGGACTTAATATCTATTCTATTAATTTTATGAGGTCAAATGATTACTAATATCTAACAAGTTGTTTGAAAGGATAATGATGATTCTAAATTTAAAACAAGTAAAAGAAATTGAGAGTAGATTAATGAGAATTAAAACTATCTAGGGTTGTGAATTCTTCCAATATTAATTAAAAGATGAAGTAGTTAAATCATAGTTGGGTAAATATTGATTTATTAATCTGGAATATTAAATTATGTAACAGCCTCTCCGATGGTCATTTACAAATACCTAGTTTAATTGAATTGAATCATATGTCTATGTCAAACAAATTACCTAGATTCATTAAGTTTGAATTCCAATTATGATTACCCCCGCCCAACAGGTATATTCCTATCCTGTAAGGAAATCTATTAAAGGTTTATCTATCCTTAAAGAAGATCGTGGGTTGTTAAGTATAAGGTCTTTAAACTTAAAGTCCTATGTCTAGTTCATTTTAGGTTTATCTATTCAATTTTATTAGTGATCAGTTAATAAAAAGGCATTAAAATTATGACTCAACAAATAACTCTTTAATTACCCAAACTATAATCTAACCCTTTTTAAAACCGGTGATATTAGATTTTATCACAACCCTAGATATTTAATTTAGTTACAACACATAGCTAAAGTTGATATAAACTTAAAAGACATAAAATGAAATTACTGAAAAGTAATAAAAATAAATGTTAAGGTAAAATGAATTAACGTCTACTATTCACTATTTAGATATCTCCCATAAAATAATATATATAATCTTGTGATATTTTAAATCAACCGTCCGGAATGGCGGTATCCTGATTAAGTCAAATTCAAATATACCAGCCATAAGGCGGAACATAAATATAAACTTAAACCAACCGTCCAGTATGGCGGTATCCTCATTAAGTCAGGTTTAACCAATTTAAATTGAATAACCAACCGTCTGGAATGGCGGTATCCTTTATTAATTCAGGTTTTAAATATTTTATATATTATATTTTAAGGGAGATTAATCTAAATAGCAAAAGTAAAAGAATTATCTTTTTACCTCAGCATGGAGAAGTTAGCTCCTCATGGATGAATGAAAACTACTATTTATAGAAGAGAATTACTCCTACAAATGTAAATAAAACTGAATAAAAGAAACTAAAGAAGAGAACTCTCAATTTATTTATAAGGATTTCAGAGGATGAGGTACATTTGAAACTTAAGAAATCAAAATCAATTTATAGGCAAAAAAAAAATCCAATTCTTTATTATTATTTTTCTGAATTTTTTTTTTATTATTATTATTTTTTTTTTGAATCGCTGAATTTTCGACACGTGCCATGGTGGCTAAAAAAATGGCTCGTTGAATTTTTGACACGTGGCATGCGGTGCACGTTAGTAGATTGCTTGTGATGATGACACGTGGCATGGTGCACGTTAGCAAAGTCAAACTTGGCAACTTTGACTTGTTGACCTGGCGCATATTAGCAGTCTCCGGTGCACGTTAGAGGTCGGGATGCCAAGGGTTTCGGTGTCGAGACGTCCAAAATTACCAAAATACCCTTTTTGCCAAATTTCACCAAATTTCACAGTTTTGCTCCAAATCACCTCTAGAATGTCCTAAAACTTTATTTATCTACAAAATAACACAAAACACATCAAAATATTGACAAAACGCAAGAAACTATACAAAATATTAAGTTAAATGAGTGGAAAATAGTGATAGTTTTACCACTCATCAGAGGCTAGTATTGAATTTGCAATTTCGTTCAAATACTTGCCAATACACGCTTTCAAATTATTTCGTCATTTTATGTATTTATTAGTTGGACTAATATTTTATTATTTTCTTGTAACAGTTGGACTGTACCAAAAAATCGTTAATTGAATAGTTATACTATTTCAATTAAGATGGCGGGAAAGATCAACATTAGGGACATTATCATGGGCGAAAATATCTTTAATGGTGCGAACTTTCCTGATTGGGATATGAACCTCATGATTGTCCTGGGGGCCGAGAAGATGCTCTATACGATAGAGAGACCTCTCGGGCCAAAGCCCGGAATTGACCAGCCGCTTGAGCTTGAGCTTTGGAAGACTCATAGCGATGACAACTCAACTGCTCAATCCGTCATGCTCGCTACAATGACCCCTCAATTTCGTCGCCAAAACAAGGGATTGGATCCATATACTATGATGGAAAAATTGAAGGACCTTCATCGATCTAACCTTAGATCGCAAATGTGTGAATTGCAGAAGAAGCTCTTTCACTCTCGAATGTCAGAGGGTATATCTATCGAGCACCATGTGTCGCAGATGATTGCTGACATCGAACAGCTGGGTCAGCTGGGCATAACCTTTGAGGCTGAGACTTCTATAGATTTGATCTTACAGTCTCTTCCTAATAGCTGGAGCGGGTTCATCATGAACTAAAATATGATGAACCAAGACCATACTCTTGGAGAGTTGATGGCAATGATGCGTGAAGTAGAAAAAGAGCTATTGAAAGGCAAAAAGTGCGAGGCGCACTTCGCTTCAACATCTCAGTCTGCCAAGGCTTGGCCAAAGGCTACTGGAGGTGTAAAGAAGAAGAAGAAGAAGAAGAAGAAGAAGAAGAAGAAGAAGAAGGGCAATGATAAATCCTAAGATGTCTGCCTACAGTGTGGCAAACGGGATCACTGGAAGTGCGACTCCCGTGAGTACAAGGCGTACATGAAGGAAATCAAAGCGGGCAAGGCACTGGCTTCAGATATGTTTGTTATAGAAATAAACATGTCTACTTCTAGTTTTAAAAATTGGATTTTTGATTCTGGTTGTGGTACTCATATATGTACTGATGTGTAGGATCTACAGATTAGCAGGAAACTGGCCTCATGGGAGATTGATCTACGAGTTAGAAACGGGACCAAAGTTGCTGTTTTGGCTGTAGGGACTTATATTTTGGAACTGCCCTCGGGGCATGTACTAAACTTATCAGACTGTTATCATGTACCTAGTTTGACTATGAATATTATTTATGTATATTGTTTAGCCCAATGTGGGTATACTTTTGTATTTAGAAACACTGAGTGTTTTATATATAAAAATGATATTGAGATATGCAGTGCTGATATGTATATTGGTCTTTATATTTTGAATATAAATCAATCTCAAACATATAATGTAAGAAACAAAAGGCTTAAATTAAGTAACAAAGATGAAACTTATATGTGGCATTGTCATCTGGGACATATTAACAAGACTCGCATATCCACCCTTTCGAAGAGTGGGTACTTGGAAGGATTTGATCCAAATTCATATGACGTCTGCGAATCTTGTTTATTATGCAAAATGCCTAAAACACCGAACTGTTAGCCCTCGTTCATAGTGACGTATGTGGGCCCATGTCTAGCCAGGCTAGAGGTGGATATGAATACTTCGTAACCTTTACGGATGATGCATCACGTTATGGTTATGTGTATATTATGAGACACAAGTCGAAAACTTTTGAGAAATTCAAAGAGTTTCGACAAGAAGTAGAAAAATAGACCGGCAAAAATATTAAAACATTACGGTCGGACCGTGGTGGAGAATACTTGAGCAATGAGTTTCTCGATTACTTGAAAGAGTATGGTATTCTTTCAAAGTGGACTCCTCTCGGAACACCTCAATTAAACGGTGTGTCCGAACGGAGAAACTGAACTTTATTAGACATGGTAAGGTCTATGATGAGTCGCACTAAGCTACTTATTCCTTCTGGGGATATGCATTGAACAGTGCAATACTTATTTTGAATAAGGTTCCGTCAAAGTTTGTTCAACAGACTCGGTATGAAATATGGACATGAAAGAAACCAGGTTTCTCATTCCTGAAGATTTGGGGTTGCTGGGCATACGTTAAATGTTTGGATGGTACCAAACTTGAACCCAAATCGGATAACTGTCTATTTGTAGGTTATCCTAGGGAAACCAAAGGATATTACTTCTATAACCCACAAGAGAACAAAATATTTGTTGCTCTACATGTGGTTTTCCTTGAGAATGAATTCCTAAATGCAGTGGTTAGTGGGAGGAAAGTAGAACTCGATGAAAATCGGAGTGTTACTGTTCCTGGCACCAATTCCTTAACGGAACATGAACATTTCATCAGAGATGAAACTGTACCATAATCTTCTAATACACAAGAACCGCGTAGATCAGAGAGAGTCAGAAAACAACCTGAGAGGTATGGGTTTCTGATCTCACCTCATGTTGATAGTAATCTTATTGAGGAAGACGAACCAGCTATGTATGAGGAAGTGATACAAGGTATCGAATCCGGTTTATGGCAAGATGCCATGAAGTCCGAAATGGATTCCATGTACACCAACCAAGTTTGGACACTAGTTGATGCACCAGAAGGTGTAAAGCCTATTGGTTGCAAATGGGTCTTTAAGAGGAAGACCGACATGGAAGGCAACATACAAACGTACAAAACTAGGCTTGTAGCGAAAGGGTATCGTCAACAACATGGTGTCGATTACGACGAAAATTTTTCAACGGTTGCCATGATTAAATCCATTCGGATAATACTTGCTATTGCTGCATATTTCGATTACGAAATATGGCAGATTGAAGTCAAAACTGCTTTCCTTAATGGAAACCTTTTGGAGGATGTTTATATGCAACAGCCTGACGGTTTTGTCATACCAAAACATACAGACAAGGTTTGCAAGTTAAATCGATCCATTTAATGATTGAAGCAAGCATCGCGTTCTTGGAACCAACGTTTTGATGAGATCATAAAAGAATATGATTTCGTTCAAAACGAAGATGATCCTTGTGTATATAAGAAGGTTAATGGGAGCGCACTTACATTCATTGTCCTTTACGTTGATGATTTATTGCTTATTGGCAATGACATTCCCATGCTACAATCGGTGAAAGCTTGGCTTTCATTAAAATTCTCCATGAAAGATCTGGGAGAAACAGCCTTTATTTTGGGAATAAAGATCTATCGGGATAGATCTAGAAAGCTGCTTGGTCTCTCCCAGAGCACGTACATTGATAAAGTATGGAAGAGATTCCAAATGGAACAGTCTAAAGGGGACTGTTGCCAGTGTCACATGGTGTCACTTTATCTAAGGACATGTGTCCTAAAACTCAAGATGAGAGAGGCAACATGAGTCGGATCCCGTTCGCTTCTGCAGTTGGATCGATCATGTATGCCATGATATGTACGCGACTTGATGTCTCCTATGCTTTGAGCATGTGTAGTCACTATCAGGCCGATCCAGGTGATGGTCACTGGGTTGCGGTTAAGAACATCCTTAAGTATCTTAGACGAACTAGGGATGCGTTCTTAATCTATGGAGATGGAGAACTTGAGGTAACTGGGTTTACCGATGCAAGTTTCCAAACCGATAAAGATGACTGTAAGTCGCAATCTGGGTATATATTGTTTTGAACAACGGAGCAGTAAGCTGGAAATCTTCCAAGCAAGAGACTGTTGCCGATTCAACAATAGAAGCGGAATACATCACTGCAGCTGAGGCAGCAAAAGAGGCAGTTTGGATTCGTAAATTCCTAATTGGATTAGGAGTAGTTCCGTTAGCAGCTGAGCACATTCCATTGTATTGTGACAATAATGGGGCTAGAGCGCAGGCTAAGGAACCGCGGTCTCATCAACGGTCCAAGCATGTGCTTCGACGTTTCCATCTGATTCGTGAGATCATACATCGTGGCGATGTGAAGATCGATAAGGTCGCATCAGATGACAACATTACAAATCCGCTAACGAAATCTATTCCTCAGCAAAAGTTTGAGCGACATGTACATAGTTCAGGTGTTAGATACTTGAGTGACTGGCTATAGGCCAAGTAGGAGATTGTTGGATAATTATGACCCATAGCGTCACTATTTGTAAAAGACATTATGGTTTTTGTACAAATTTACTATGTGACAATGGAAATTGTTATTTTATCATTTTGTAATTAGATTACTTGAATATATATAAATGATAAAAGTCTTTATGATTAGTTCCGGATTATAAGATATGAGACAACATCAATCCACGAAGGTGTAATCATTAAATATCCCTAGTCGTAGTATTATCGAGACTGGACATCGATAATGCAGAATAGACTAGTATTGCACTTGTGCGTGTTATGGAAGCGTAACAATATAGTTCTCATATATTAAAGTATTGGATACTTATGCAAGTGTGATAGGAGGTTGTGTTTACCGATGGTACGGAAACTGCTTCGCTCTGGATAGACCATTCGGAATCCCATTGGCAGTATGACTATGTGTCTATGGGAATCCTAATCAGGGTAGGTGTATTTGGTCTTAACCTGAGACTTGCATCGCTAATACTTGCGACAATCAATACGCTTTGGTTTTGGTCGTCCGGGGCTTTAACAGGTTCTGTGTACGCCTCTTCTGGGTTTATTGAGGATCGTAATGTATTGGCTGTGATGTCAAGATGGAAGTATCACTTCAGTCATATGGAGATGATGATCACTCAGGGATACAGAACTAATACTCTATTATGTTGCAACTATCGGGATAATATGACAAGGTCATGATTATCCGATTAAAGAGACTAGTTGTTTGTGATCTGATATATGCTTCGTACGGGGCATACACTATTTCAGCCCCAGGCCTTGCATGTGACATCCGATACTGGATCACAATACATAATACTACGTATACTACGTCTGTTATAGATTTTATATTACTTAAAGAATATTTCTGGAGAATTGGGTAGGCACGGCGCTTTGCTAGAAGCCAATCATGTCTTGTAAATCGGCAAGAACGTGGTACGAGGTACGCAGGTATTCGGATAGTCCGACGAACGAATTTACTACCAACATATCCAGGGATCTCATGGGTCGCTTCCCGAAGATTCACCGATGACGTATGACTCGAACAGAATTAATATGTGATTAATTATGAGAAAGAGAAAATTAATCTAGGATTAACTGCGGAAAGAATTTATTTGGGATAAAATTTAAATAGAAGAGAGAGAACGATTAATTCAGAATTAATCGATTAAATAATATATTCAATATATTATATGAAATTAGATTTCATAACGGAATTAAAATTGGATTTTAATTCGGGAAAACGAATTAATTTAGAATTAATTCGCGAGTGACTTTAATAGTAATTTTGCTAGGCATAATTATTTAATTAAATTTGATTTAATTAAGTCGCAACGGAAAATTCGTTAATTCGGAATTAACGAACCCGAGCCCGGAATGTGTTTGCGGGCCCATTCGGATTTTGAATCAAAGTGGGGCCCACATCAAGTCACATCATTAGTCACTTTATTTGCTTTAATGTGATAAAAGTTAGTGAGCATATTAGTTGGTAACTTGTTACTTACACAAGTTTGACTTTTGATGGACATTTACTAACTTAACTTTTTGTAAATGGATTTGATTTTTAAAATCAAAATACATTAAACAAAAAAATTGAAAACACACATCACTCTCTCATTCACACAAAAACTATGAGCCTCTCCCTCTCATTGCTTCTCACTTTGCTGAGAACAACAAGACACAAAGGGAAGATTTTTGTTGTAAATTTCTTCCATAGCTAGCACTTAAGAGTCAAACAAGGTGTTAGGGAAACAATCCCTTGAGTTTGGAATTCATTCATCAAGCTTGGAGGTCAATCATACAAATCAAATGGGAGCTTGGAGCACTTCTAAAGGAGCAAAACTTTTTGTGATGTGGCACGTTGACTCGGTCAACTGGTGATGTGGACGATGACATGGCTGACACATGGAGTGACACATGGCGATGGCGATTGTCGGCACCGTAGGATGATGACACGTGGCACGGCGCACATTAGCAGATCGATTGTGATGGTGACACGTGGCACGACGCACGTTAGCAAAGTCAAGCTTCTCAGATTCTAACATGTGGACCCGGCGCACGATAGCATGGATCAGTGCACGTTAGGCGTCGCGACGCCAAAGGCTTGCGCGTCGCGATGCGTGAAATGACCATTTTGCCTTTTTTGTCTTTTTTCACTGTTTTGGCCTCAAATCACCTCCAGAATGTCCTGAAACTTTATTTTTCTACAAAATAACACAAAACACATCAAAATATTCGTAAAAATCAAGAAACTATACAAAATATTAAGTTAAATGAGTGGGAAATAGTGATATAATTACCACTCATCAATTGCTTGTGGTGGCACCGGATCCGGTATAGATATTTAAAATTTTCTTTGCCTTCTCCCTTTGTTGTAGTAGTCAAAATCAATCATTTGATGTCCAACGCTTAGATCAAGCACTCGATCTTCCGAACTATGACTCGAAACCAACAAACTAAAATGTGGACTTCACTCACAAAGATCAAAACTCTAAACAATTTAGAGAATTAAAATGTCACAATGGTGTTTGGATTTTGGAATTTCAAACACTTTCACAACACTTGTGAATGTTTAAACTCTCTCTATTTTCTCTCAATTGCACTTGTGTGAATGAATGCAAAATGTTAACCTTAAGAAGTGAGAGAAATGGTAGAGATTATATTCTCTTACACAAGCCAACTAACCTTGTCATTAAGCGTCTAATGCTTTCTTGCAATGGCCAACACAAAAATGTGAATGACATACCAAAGCATAAGAAATGATAAGTTAAAGACAAGGAATTTGTCATTAAGCATTCAATACTTTTTTTCAACGGAAAACACATAAATGTGTTGGCCAACCAAAGCATAAAAATGGATTAGTGATCGGTGAAATCACACACGTAACGCAAGCGAACATATCGCTCAAGTAGTATAAAAATATCGATCACACGAGGACTTAATTTCTATTGTTGTTATTTATTATTGATTCTATTTATTTACAAGTCTCTAATTAAAGGATAAGAGAATGATTGCTTGATTGGTTGGTTGAATGTGGATTTGCTAAATGAAAACACAAAAGAAAATACTAAGGAAAATAAACAAAAGGCACAAACATCTAGGGTTGTGAATCCACACAATATTATTCTAATGATGAATTGATTCTCTTATATATGTGTAATAAATCAGTTTGTTAACCTGGAACACGAAGATATGCAAAACCCTCTGTCGATGGTCAGATGCAAGCACCCAAATAACCCAATTAATCATATGTCTATGTTAACCAAGTTACCTGAATTTATTAAGTTCAAGTTCCAATTATGGCTACCCCGCCCGATAGGTATATGTCTATCCTCGAAGGAAATCTTTTAAGGGTTATCTATCCTTAAGGGAGATCGTGAGCTATTGAATCTCCCTTTTCCAAGTTCATTTTAAGTTTACCACATCAATCTTATTGGTGATCAGGTAACAAGAAGCATTAAGGTTAAGATCCAATAAAACAACTAAAATATTACCCATAATATAATTTAATCAATTATTAAGCATGTGAATATTGTATTTCATCACTTTCCTAGAATAAAAATAAAATGTTGGGGTTAGGGGATCCACCTTTAGAAATCTCACATGATTATAATATAATAATTGTTAGTGTTACCCAATTAAGTCAAACCAGCCATAAAGGCGGTGTTATTATTTATCCATAAACCAGCCATATATGGGTTATCATCTGTCACCTAAAGACCAACCATATAGGTGATGTCACATTATGTTATATAAATAAAACCAGCCATTGAGGCGGTATCAACTTTAATCCATATTATTAATTACAATTTCCATATTATAATATAAGTGAGATTATTCTATCTTTACTATTTCTAATTTAGAAATCTCCCTTATTATAATATATAAATTTACATGATATTACCAACTGATCATATAGGCGGTATCCTGATTAAGTCAGATTTTGAATTAATTCCGACCAACCATAAAGGCGGTATCTAGTTTAGTCAGGTTAAAATGATTTTAATTAAGTCCAACCGACCATAAAGACGGTATCAAATTAAGTCAGGTTTTAGGATAATTTATATATTATAATTAAAGGGATATTAATCTAGATTATAATAATAAAAGCTTCACCCTTCCCCCAGCAGAAAATTAACTACTAAACATGAAAAGAAATAAAAAGTAAATAAACTAATATTATTACTAAAAATAAAAGTGCATAATTAAAAGTGAAAATATTAAATAAATAAAAATAAAGTCCTTAGATCCTTATTCAGAACCTTAGGAAAGTATTACTACTACTACTAAAAATAAAAATACATCAATTAAATAACTAAAACTAAAAAAATAAGATAAAATCCTTAATCCCTCATTAGGAACTTCAGGAAGGTATGAATTTGCAAATGAAATCGACCTGAATTTATAGGCATCAATAGGTCTCTCACGTCGCGACGCGTGGAACATTGCGCATCGCGATGAGCCGTTGATTTGTGCCATATGGCATGCGGCTTCCTGAGATGTTGACACATGTATGCGATTTTGTCGGCAGCTGAATTATTATTGTCGGCAGCATGGGATGATTACACGTGTTCGGCGCACGTCAGCGCGATTGCTTAAGTCTATTAGGATTTTTCTTTCTATAACTGCTTATCATGATTACGAGATTTGGCAAATGGATTTCAAAATGGCTTTTCTAAATGGATTTCTTGATGAAGAAATCTATATGGAATAGCCGGAGGGTTTTGAATCCAGCGAGAACTCGAGTATGGTATGTAATCTTAAGAAGTCCATTTATAGACTTAAACAAGCTTCACGAAGTTGGAATCTTTGATTCGACGAGATTATTAGATTGTCTAGTTTTCTCAAGAATTCTAAAGAATCTTGTGTGTATCAGAAGGCCAGTGGGAGCATGGTGGTATTTTTAGTCCTCTATATTGACGACATCCTAATAATTAAGAATGATATAGGGATGATGCAAGGCGTCAAAGCTTACCTCTGTAAGAATTTATCCATGAAAGACTTGGGAGAAGCTTCCTATGTTTTAGGCATAAAATTATATAGAGATATAGAAATGAAGCTGATTGGGTTATCCCAATCAACGTATATAGATAAGATCTTGGAACGATACAATTTTGGTAACTATAAGACAACAAATATACCGTTCAGAAATGGGATTCATCTTTCAAAGAAGATGTGTCCGCAAACAGAAGATGAGAAGGTTAAAATGTCTAACCAACCTTATGCTTCATGTTTGGGTAGTGTAATGTATGTCATGTTATGTACTAGGCCTGATATCAGTTTCGCTGTTAGCGTAACCAGTAGATATCAGTCAATCCATGCAACGACCATTGGATGGCCATTAAACATATCCTGAAGTATCTTAAAGGTACTAAGGATAAGTTGATTATATATAGAGGAAGTGAACTACAAGTTAATGGGTATACAAATTCTAAAATCCAATCGGATCCCGATGATAGAAAGTATACATCTGGATTCGTCTTTACCCTTAATAGAGGTACAGTTTGCTGAAAGAGTTCCAAACATGGGTCAACAGCTGATTCCACCACAGAGGCGAAATACATTACAACTTCTGAAGCTGCAAAGGAATTTGTATGGATTAGGATTTTTATCATAGAATTGGGAGTGGTCCCAAGTATCGAGAATGCAATTCTGTTAAATTTTGATAATACTGGAGTTATTGCACAAGCAAAGGAACCGAGGGCGCATCAGAAGTCGAAGCATGTGGAACGCAAGTACCACATCATTCGAGAGATTGTGTCGCGAGGGGACATTATCGTGTGCAAGGTACCGAGTGAAGAAAATGTAGCAGACCCGCTTACCAAGGCCATACCTCGAAAGTTATTTGATAAACATATGAAGTCGATTGGTATTAGATACAATCGATATTGGCACTAGAGCAAATGAGAGATTTTGTTATGGTTGGTGCTCGGAGAGCCAATTTCCTGTTATATTTCCTTGTAAATACTCTTGTAAACATTTTATTATGAATAAAATAAACAGTTTCTATAATATAATATATCTCTTTATATGATAAAGATGTAATTGACCTTAGAATGATTAGTTATGGTACAGTTACAAAAGCGTCGCAACTGACATTGAGTTGTATCATGACATTGTCATTCTTAGACAGTTCCTGGTCAATGTTTACACTACTTGGTCAGTAAAGTAAACCCGTTGAGACTGATACATGTCGTATGCTAGAATATTAGATTGCAATGGTCTCTCAATGAACCATGAATCTTGGAGACTCGTATAGACGCATAGGTGTTTATAGCGGATAAACACTGAATGACTCACCGAAAATTCTTAATGGATGGTACACCAACGTCAATTAGAATCTTCTCGGGTTGAGTAGCATAAGTGATTCTTCGACTTGAGATACCACTTTGGGCACATGAGACATCTTCCACACTTAGATGGCAGTCACATCACCGACCTATTAAGGTCAGACCCCCGCCTGTTCGTTGGGTGTGGATAGATCCTCAGGGTGTCCTGTGTATGTCAAGATAGGATCCGTCAGTTCTATGTACAGAGCATAAGTAGTCCATATATGATTAGCAATCAGATAAAAGCCATGGGCCTGTGGTACACTTTAGAAGTAAGTTCTAAGTGTTCTTTTAGAGATTTCTAATAGAGACGTCGACAAGATTGTCCCTATAGAGATTTGACGTTTGCATCTATATCTCTGGGATATATCCGGATACCTGTGATAGAGGAATTAAGCATATGCAATGACCTCGACCTGTATGATTCACCGAGTTTATCCATGGTTGTTAAAATTTACTGGTGGGTGAATTATGGACAAGAAATTAGATTTCGTGACGGATATGCCTGAATCTAGAAAGTCTCACTAATGAAATATACTCGTAGAGCACTAGGGAAACTCATATAAAATAATGTTGATTATTTATAAAGCGTTTAACGGTTAAACGAAAGATAAATGCTTTAGGGGTCGAACCGTCATTTCCTAATTAGTGTGTATTTGTTGGGGTTTTAGCGCGGGAGCAGCAGAAGCTCGCGGTTCGGGCGAAATCATAACTTTATAAACTTTTAAAATTACCAAATAAATTATTCAATATCCAATATGAATAATTCATTCATATTTAACCTAAAAATATTTATTCGATATCAAATAACGACATAAATAGGTTAGAAACATCGCAAAACTTTTACGAAATTTTTTTTTCCGCAAAGTGGCATAAAATGTGTTTTTGTCCGAACCGACCAACCAATACACACGGGGGCTGTCCAGATCATCCCTAATAGTACTCGGGCAGTTCATGGCTACTAGAACAGTGAACAATTCACTGTTTGGACAGCGGACACTCGGTAAGCCCGAAACTCACCCGGTAATACCGTTTTTCATCGTTTTCATATATTTCAACTCCGAAATAATTTTCGGCAATTGTTCCAATGCCAAAAAAACATCCAATACATTTATACAACATAAATTTCATCACCAAAACCACAAAAATTCTAGATCTGATTTGGTAACTAAAAATATCATTTTTCATGCTTTAAATCCAATATTTTCAATATTAATCATATTAACACTTACACCAACCAAAGTCACCCCAAATGAAGAACTCAAGAACAATTCTAGGAGTTACAAGAGTGGTCATAACACTATATAATGGCAACAAGTTATCAAATGACAAAATTGAACTAATATTACACTAATATTATTCAATCTAACTTCACACATGCATCTAACCTCCAAATCCATCCTCCAAATCAAAAAGACCCAAAATATAAGAAAAGAAGAAACCCTAGAACTTGTCTAGATGCTCAAGAAAAATAAACAAGCTTTCTAAGTTTAAGAGTTATGAAGATTACCTCCAAATCTCATAATTTCCTTAAACGTTTTCTTGATTTCTTCACTTTCTTCCTTGTTTCTTCAAACAAATTTTAAGAGCTTTTCTTTATCAAAGGATTCGGCCATGGCAAGCTTGTGAAAGAGAAAAAAAATTTTAAACTTAAAAAATTAGCCTTGACTGACTTTGAGGGGTATTATGGTCATTTGAATAATTTAATCTAATTATATAATAATAAACTTTAAGTTAACAAATCCAATTTGTAAACTTTAAGCTTAATATAATCATGCCACATGTAACCAATAATAATCAAATATATTGCATAATAATTATGTAATATTGATAAATGTAACATCCCCGATCAAGAAGATGCTACCGGCATGGAATAGACTGCACTAACCCCATACGCCTCTGACTTTGATAACTATTATTCAATTACTAACACTCTTTGCTCTAATTATATACCTATAATTCGTATGTGTGGGACCGTGGCCCAAACTTAACAACTTAACATACAATCTCAACTCAAATAACTGTATACATAAATACACATATTTATACATTGACTACGCCTAACAAAAATACTAATAGAGGACTTTTATTTGACTCTGACTGACTCCAACTGGACTCTTACTCTTTGACTTGGACTGGTGGACTCCAACCCTAGTGACTGCATCAGTATCCGTCCTCCCGAGCTCGTTCTCCGAGAATACCTACAAAATAAGAAAACTGAGAGTGGGGGGTTAGATCGTTGTACGATCTAAGTGAGTGGACGATAAAAACAACTGAAATAATGATATAAAATCATTTGGTTCTAAAAGCAAAGTTTTAGAATTAAATTATATGAAAACTCTTTTTTCTGAAAACTTTGCTTTGAAAACTCTGTTATAAATCTTATCTTTCTGATTTTGCTTTCGAAAGTCTGATTTCTGAAAACTATTTATGATCTCTAATTTTCTGAAAACTGTTTACTGAAAATCTGATAATTGTAAACTGCTCTGTATCTATATCAAAGTTTAATAAATTATGGAATTTCCCATAATCATCAATTTCACTTAATAACAACTCATCCACCATCTCACTCGGGTTATCAACTTATCACAATCATCCAAACATTAAAACTTAATAAATAACATTTTGGGTCAAGATTGTGTTTTTACCTCGAATCAAATTCTTCATTCTCAACTAGGGCTTCCATGCTCTCTGTTATCTTCCTAAACTTGATGTGGGTTGAAGCCTTCCATTCTCTTCTGTATTTTCTTATTCTTCCTCCCTCTTGCTTCTTATTTCTTCTTCCTTTTTCCCTCTTCCACGTTTTCTCTCATCTCCTTCTTGATTTTCTAATTTTGTGAAATGTCAATAGTAACTCCTTTATATACTATGGCTTCTTTGAAATTGTCAAAGGTAAAGAAAAGCATAGAGTTTTGTAGAAGTTTTGAGATTTCTCTAGAATGACCCCTGACACTATTCATCCAAATTTTTAATCTGCATTTTCGACTTATTTCTAGTCCGAATTTGGAAAATGTTTCAACGCGAAAGTTGTAGATCTCGATCTCAGCTTTCTGGCTATATAAAATTAATAATAATCGGAGTTTGTATGAGAAAGTTATGTCCTAATTATTGAGGGCTATCCGGAATAGAATATCTTAGAATCTCGTATCGGACTTCCGAAGAAGCTATCGATTGTCCCCAAATTTGTTCCATAAGTATATTTTTGTCCCAACTTAATTTATGTTGTGATACCTTCGTCCCGTAATACCATGGTACTATAGTGTAACGGTTGTAGAATTACCGGTCGTTACAAATTCTCCCCCCTTAAATAGGATTCATCCTCGAATCCTCTTAAACTTTGGATCTTATCATAAATGGCAGGGTTTATGGGTTCCTTACACATTACCAGCTTTAACTGACTGTTTACTCGTCTCCTTTTCATCCATTGTATTATACCATTTCCCAAAGATTTTTCCTTGTGCTATCAAGCTGAACCTAGGATGTCATGACTTGGGAGTTATAACTAAAGCCGTACACCCACTTGTTTGTGTGTACTTTTACTTTGCTGTAACTATTCTGTATCAACGGGGCTTCTATTTAACTTAACAATAAAGGTCTTTGTCTGGCTAATCACTATCACTTGACTAGTAAACATATGAGTTTCTTTGTCATTTTTAATATTTAACTAATGCTTCGAACATTTAGTCATACATGAGTAAAATTCTTCAAAGTTCATAGCTTCAGCAATTATTCCTTGAATTCTTTACTGGGAGGTGTTACCTTGTTCTCGTTTCCTAAGACATTTGCTAAGTATCATTGACTACTTCTTTTCTGAACCTCTAGTTGTACTCATCATTCTTTATCTCCAAGGAACTCACTTCTTTTAGATCTTTAGTTATACTCATTAATTGTTCGACTCGATTGGGTTTTTCTTGGCTGGCACCTTTGGCCCTCACTAAAAGTATTGTTATCTCCATACTTATACTCAATACTCATTTTGCTTCACTTGTCTAACTTGATCTTAATATTCTTTCTCATCACTTAGCTACTTAAGTTTATGTATTCTCCTTGCTAAACTTCTATTACTTATGATGCCGCCTAATGGTTCTTCTCAATTGGCTACAGATTCAGGCTTAACTACATGTACTTTGGTGTCTAGACTGCAATCCCTACTATTAATGTCGACCCTAGCGATTTGGTCTTGGCTAAATCTCACACTCTTTAGTACTTTGTTCTCAAGGGTTATTAATCAAATACATGCTAATATTTCATACCTTGAGAATTCACTTGTTATGCCAATTACAATTTGGATTAGCTTATCCTTTCGATTCCGTACCTTAATACGAATCTACCAAACCACCCATACCCGTGACTAAAAATCATCCCAAACCTGTAGTGGTTTGGTCAAATTAGACTAGGGCTGTGTACTTATATGATTACCTGATCAAAATTACCTTGTTATTACTTACTTTGTCTTTACTTATTAAGTATTCTCTCCTACCGTCGGTGCACCTTAACAGCTTCACTTCCTAACTTTTTCTTAGCACTCTTTTCATTTTCTACTTTATTCTACTATCTACTGAGAACTTTCTTGGTTCATGTATGTCGTTTTACCTGAGGAATATCTTATTTCTTTACATCCCCATCAATTCATCAAACCTTGGTTTCTTGGAATCTCGGTTATTATTTGACTTCTACTCTATTTTTTGTAATGCTTCAACTTAACAATTTCTTTATTGACTCTTTTTCTCAGAACTATCTCTCGCTTTCATTTCATACTTGATATACATCTAAAGGTCTTATATTTTTGGTCTTCCTTTACTATACTTTCACTTACTCCTGGGAACATCTTGAAGCAACCCTAAGGGTCCGTATCTGCGATTGTTGTCCAATAAAGGTTGGGAAGGTGATAACTTATCCTGAGACCTTTCAGATTATGGTAATCAAATTGCATATAGTGCTTGTCTTATAAGCCTAGGGCTCTCGTGTATGTATATATCTGATGTCTATTCATGTACTATGGCACTACTACTAAAAACTGTCTGGTCATTTTTCTTTTAACTTACTTCTAATCACGTTCAACTATCGAACACACTACCCCATCTATAATACTCCTCTGGAGTCATGTTCTCAAAAAAAAACTCTCTTGTGCAGTCTCTGCACTCCTTCTTATTTATTCTTCGTTATCGTGATCTATTAAGGGTTGGGAGGGTGGGGTTCGATCTTGTTGCTTTTCTGGTTATGCTTACGTGTCATGTTCATATATTAGTCTAAAACTCCCATGTTGTTAGTCCTCATTCCCACACTAAGATACTCCGATTAGGTACTTTCCGAATTGTCCTCCTCAAGTTCACTCTTGATTAACTACCCGACTATCGATTACACTATTCCTTATTATGAGCCTCCTCTATAATTATGTTCTCTAATCACTTCATCATTTGCTTTTGTACCTCTTTCTTCTAATTTCTGTTGCTTGTCCCTCTTAAGTCATTTTTCTTTCTAAAAATTGTGTTATACTCTATATGTTATTTTTCCTTACGGGGTCTACTTAGCTACTTAAATTTTATTCTCATCTTAGTTCTTTCTTCTCACTACCATGAGATTCTTTATAACTTTATTCATTATTTTTCCTGTAAATCGTTCTCCCTGCTCTTTTGTGCTTCTAAGTTCTTACTTCTTTACAGATTCCTTAATTCAACGATGTTTCTTTTGACTTAGTTCAACCTATCATAACTTCGAACTATTCCATCTCATACTTCTTATCTTTAATTCATTGAACTCACTAAGTATTTGACTAGTCATCTCGCAATTCATTTAATCTCTCGATTATTCTTCCTTACTGGTTCTTTTCTTTACTAGACTCTAAATTGGGAATAGATACATGTCTACATGTCTGGTTTGGTGTCTATATGCTTACTCGAATCCAAGTTTCCGAAAGGAAAGGCCCTTATTCATTCTGCAGGAAATTGGTCGACTACTCCATGTCTTAAGGTCCCACAACTACCATCAATTCTCTACACTACTACCTTCTCATGATATTATCTTTATGCCCGAATGCACTGAATTTCCTTATTACTTCTCGTGTTCCTCTTACATTTGTATATCTCATTTCTTTGTTCTATGCCTTTCTACTAAGGCTGGCGGTGGTTCATTCTTCTTACTATTTTCTAGATTTATGCTTTTTGTTCTTTCTATAAATCACAGGCATGACACTCTGTTTTACTGTCCCTTCTGATACTCCTATTACTTCTGAATATCTCCAACCTCACAGGTCTATTCTTGTATACTTCCATAGATTTCTACTAACTTGAGCTGATATGTGGGTTCTACTTCATTCGGCCTATTTGTGGTGTGGACTCTTACTAGGTTTGCAAGTCTCGTGCTGACTTGCCCTAATCTTTGGCTATAATGGATCTTCTTCTTTATATCCTCAAAAACTTCCTTACTCATTTCCTGGGTGATCTGTCTTTCGAGGTCTTTTCATCTCTTAAGATGAGCTGTCATTGAGCTTCTTTCAGTCATCTATTTCTCATATAAGGTAAGTATAAGCTCGATTTCACCAGGACAGTTTCGTTGGTTGGCATCTCGGAGGGGTAAGAACTTGGGTAGATCAGGCCTTATCTAGTAAATTTCCTTGGTTTGGGTATCTAATCATTTTCCTGACGTTATTCCTCTTATTTACCCAGGGACCTAGGTTTGGGGAACCTAGACTCTGTATTCTTATGTTATCTCTGTTAGTGTCCTAGACATGCCACGGGATCTCTAAGCATGATTATTGTGTGAATTAATCAAGAAAGTTGTTGAATACTTACATTGATATGATTTAGGATTTCAAAAATTCCATGGATGTTAAAGCTTCCAAGCTCATGGATGAGTATCCCTATCACCTTCATTTGACTCCCATATCTGCTAGCAAGAACAAAATGGAACAAATTTTATCTCCCAAGGAGAAGCAAATTTGCCCAAGAGAGAGAGGGAAGCCATCGGCCCTGTGGAGATCAGAGGCCAATCGGCCTAAATCACCAAAGGCCTTTCGGCCATGCTTAAAAAGCAAAAGGGCAATATGCCTCTCGGCCAAAATGAATCAGACAGAGGCCATTTGCCTTTTGGCATTTTGCAAAAATTGTAGAGGCCATTCGGCCTTGGGCAAAGAAAGAAGTCAATTTAGACATTTTCTTCGGCAAATGAGAGATAGAGTAATAAAAAAATGACTTTCAAAAATTCATTAATTCTTTATCACTTGGTAGGTATGATGTGAAGTAAATCTAATTTATTTTATTCCCAACCACTTATATCAATTTTTGACAATTGATGTAAGTCATGGGTCCCACCAATTTAATTCCAAATCTAGTTGGCTTATACAACACACTTTGGGCTCAGATTCATTTAATCCGATTAAATGAATTTTCCGTCGCGACGTAATTAAATCTAATTTAATTAAATAATAATACCTAGTAAAATTATTACGGAAGTCGCTCGTGAATTAATTCCAAATTAATTCGTTCGCATGAATTAAAATCCAATTTTAATTCCGCATTGAAATCTAATTTCAATTAATATATCTAATATATTATTTTAGCCCAATTAAATAAATTAAATAGTAAAATCCAATTTTAACATTAAATTTACTTTACCGATTAATTCCAAATTAATCGCGTTCTCTCCGTTCGACGAATTTAATCCTAGATAAATTCTCGACACAATTAATCCCAGATTAATTCTTTCTCTGATAATTAATCCCAAATTAATTTTCTCTCTCATAATTAATCCCATATTAATTCTTTTCGAGTCAAATATCATCGGTGAATCTTTGGGATGCGACCCAAGAGATCCCTGGATATGTTGGCAGTAAATACGGTTATCGGATTATCTGAATACATGCGTACCCAGCACCACATCTTTACCGATTTACAAGATATGGTTGGCTTCTAGCAAAGCACCGTGCCTACCCAATTCTCCAGAAATATTCTTCTTCGAAATATAAGATTTTTGTCAGGCGTAGTATACATAGTATTGCGTATTATGATCTAGTATCAGATGTCACATGCTAGGCCTAGGGATGGAATTATGTCTGCCCCGTACAAAGCATATATCAGATCACTAGCAACTAGTCTCTTTATGATCGGAAAGTCATGACCTAGTCATACTTCCCCGATGGCTATAGCACTTAGAGTACCAGTTTTGTATCCATGCGTGATCATCATCTCCATATGACTGAAGTGATACTTCCATCTTGACATCACACCCAATACACTATGATTCTCAGTTTACCCAGAAGAGGCGTACACAGAACCTGTTAAAGCCATGGACGACCAAAACAAAAGTATATTGATTATCGTAAGTATTAACGATGCAAGTCTCAGTTTAAGATCAAATACACCTACCCTAATTCGGATTCCCATAGACACATAGTCATACTACCAATGGGATTCTGAGGGGTCTATCCAGAGCGAAGCTGTTTCCGTACCATCGGTAAACAGAACCTCCTTTTACACTTGCATGAGTATCCAATACCCAAATATATGAGAACTATGTCGTTATGCTTCCATAACACGCACAAGTGTAATACTAGCTTATTCCACATTATCGATGTCCAGTCTCGATAATACTATTACTAGGGATATTTAATGATTAAACCTTTGTGGATTAATACTGTCTCATATCTTATTAATCCGGAACTAATCATAAGGACTTTTATCATTTATATATCCAGGTAATCCAATTACAAATGATAAAAGAGCAATTTCCTTTGTCACATAGTTAATTTGTACAACAACATCATGTTCTGTACAAATAGTGATGTTATGGGTCATAATTATCCAACAATCTCCCACTTGGTCTATAGCCAATCACTCAAGTGTCTAACACCTGAGAAACAGCTTTCGCCAGCGGATTTGTAAGGTTATCATCTGATGCGATTTATTCGATCATCACATCGCCACGATGTATGATCTTACGAATCAGATGAAATAGTTGTAGTACATACTTGGATCATTGATGAGACCATCGTTCTTTAGCCTATATTGTAGCCCAGCTCAGCTGCTAACAAAACTACTCCTAATCTAATTAAGAATTTTATAGATCCAAAATGATTCTTTTGCTGCCTGAGCTGCATCAATGATCCGCTATTGTTGTTTATTCGGCAACAGTATCTTGCTTGGAAGATTTCCAGCTCATTGTTCCGTTATTCAAACTATATACGTACCCTCATTGTGACTTACAGTCGTTTTTATCGGTTTGGAAACTTGCAGCGGTGAACCCAGTCACCTCAAGTTCTCCTTTCCCCATATTATCAGAAAGCATCATTGGTTCATCCAATATACTCAAGGATGTTTTTAACTTCAATCCAGTGACCATCACCTGGATTGGCCTGATTGCATCTACATATGCTCAAAGCATATGAGACATCAGGTCACGTACATATCAAAATATACGAACACTGAGAGAGTGTCAGCAGCTTTCTAGATCTATCACAGTAGATCTTTATTCCTAAAATAAATCATGTTTCTCCCAGGTATTCTATGGAGAATTTTTCATGAAAGCCAAGCTTTCACCAATTTTATTATGGGAATGTTATTGCTAAGTAGTAATACATCATCAACTTATAGGGCAATCATTTTCAGTGCGCTCCCATTAACATTCTTATATACACAAGAATCATCTTCGTTTTGAATTAAATCATATATCATTATGATTACATCAAAACGCTAGTTCCAAGAATGCAATGCTTGCTTCAATCCATAAATGGATCGATTTATCTTGCAAACTTTGTTTGCATGTCTTGGCACAACAAAACCGTCAGGATGTTGCATACAAACATCCTCCAAAAGGTTTCCGTTAAGGAAAGCGGCTTTGGCGTCTAGCTGTCATATTTCATAAATGAAATATGCAGCATTAGCAAGCATCATCTGATTGAATTTAATCATGGCAACAGGTGAAAACGTTTCTTCGTAATCGACACTATCTCGTTGACGATACCTTTCTGTACAAGTCTAGCTATGTACATTTGTATGTTTCCATCTATGTATGTCTTCCTCGAAGACCTATTTAGTACTAATAGGCATAATTCCTTCTGGTACATCAACCAGTGTCCAAACTTAGTTGGTATACATGGAATCCATTTCGGACATCATGGCACTTTGCCATAAAAGGAGTCGATACCTTGTATCACTTCCTCATACGTAGCCGGTTCATTTTTCTCAATAAGATTAATATCTACATGAGGTGAGATCAGAAACCCATACCTCCCAGGTTATTTTTCTAACTCTCTTCGACCTACGCGGTTCTTATGTATTAAAAGATTATTGGTACAGTATCATCCCTGATTAACTGTTGGTGTTCCGTGAGGACTCTGTGCCTGGAATAGTATTACTCTGATTTTCATCGAGTTTTACTTTCCTCCCACTAACCACTGCATATAGGAATTCCTCTTCGGAAAACCGCATGGAGAGCAACAATTTCATTGTTCTCTTGTGATTTGTATAAGTACTATACTTTGGTTTCCTTAGGACAACCTACAAATAGGCACTTATCTGATTTGGGTTCTAGTTTGGTACCATCCAAACATTTGGCGTATGCCCAGCATTCCCAAATCATCAGGAATGAGAAACCCGGTTTCTTTCCTGTTCATATCTAATACGAAGTCTGTCTAACAGATTTTCATGGAACCTTATTCAAAATAAGTATTGCACTGTTTAATGTGTATCCTCATAAGGAAATTGGTAGCTCAGAGCGACTCATCATCAACCTTACCATGTCCAACAAAGTTCGGTTTCTCTGTTCGGACACACCGTCAAATTGAGGTGTCCCGTGAGGAGTCCACTGTGAAAGAATACCATACTCTTTCAAGTAATCATGAAACTTATATGTTTAAGTATTTTACAATATAGTCCGACCGTAATATTTTTAATACTTTTACCGGTCTGTTTTCTTACTTCGTGTCGAAACGCTTTGAATTACTCAAAAGATTATGACTTGTGTTTCATAAGATACACATAACCGTAACGCGATGCCACATCTGTAAAGATGATGAAGTATTCATATGCACCTCTAGCCTAGCTAGACATGGGCCCACTTACGTCACTATGAACGAGGGCTAACAGATTGGTGGCACTTGCACTTTTACCAAATAAAAGGCGTTTATGCATTTTTCCTAATAAACTAGATTCGTAGACATCATTTGAATTAGAATCAAATCCATCATAGTATCCACTATTCGAAAGTGTGGATATACGAGTCTTGTTAATGTGTCCCAGATAACAATGCCACTTTTAAGTCTCAACAGATTTATTCAGTTTGAGCTTTTGTTTGTTATATTATATGTTTGAGATTTATTTATATTCTAAATATAAAGACCATTATTTACATCTAATGTAGATATCTCGATATCATCTTTATAAACAAAATACCCGGCATTTTGGAATATAAAGGTATACCCGCAACGGGTTAAACTAGATACAGAGATGATGTTTCTAGTCAAACTAGATACATTATAACAGTCTCCTAATTTAAGTACATGCCTAAAGGGCAGTTCCAAAACTTAGGTTTCTATGGTCAAAACAGTGACTCTTGTCCCGTTTCCGACTCGCAGGTCGATCTCATCTGAAGCCAGTTTCCTGCTTATCAGCAGATCCCGCACATCAGTACATATATTTATGTACCACATCTAGTATCAAAAATCCAATTTTAAAACCAGTAGTGAACATGTTTATAACAAACATACTTGAAGCCGGAACCTTGTCCCACCTTCACTTACTTCATGTCTGCCTTGTCCATACGGCAGTCACACTTCCAGTGACCCCGTTTATCACAATTTAGGCAGACAACTTTGGATATGTCCTTTTAAGAAGCTCTGGCTGTGCATAACGGATTGAGCACTAAAGTTATCATCACAATGAGTCTTCCTAACTCATGTTCTACTATTCCCTCAACTCTGGGCTCATGCTCGAGAGGTTTCTCTATCAAATAGAATAACTTCTCAGCTGCCAGGACTATCCTGAAGTTCTATTCCCAATCTGAAAATTAGAGCCGTTTAAATACATTTTCAACTAGGATTATGTTCTAAACGTTAATCTTTCAGTCATCTTGATTGCTATAGTCCAACTATCCAATCAACGATTTCGGTTACAATTAAATATAATGATTACTATAGTCTAACTATATAATCAACTACAATTGATCGGTTACATTCAAATGTATTGATTACTATAATCCAATTATATAACCAACCACAAATGAAGTAGTTTGAATACAGTCCAACTGTTTAATTAATACAACAATTGAATATTAGTCCAACTAATATATTTATTAATAATTAATGAAGAAAAATGAAATGAGTACGTATTGGCAAGTATTTAAACGAAATTGAAAATTTAATACTTGCCTCCCACTATTTTTCGGCGAGCCTCTAACCCTCTGTGGAGTACTCGGGAAACCTAGTTTCCTAGTGGGCTAGGATCCCGTTAAATAACACACAACCTTGACTTTGGCCAACAAGTTGTATGAAACTTAACTTAGTATATCTCTAAGATCAATTGGATCCCATCCAATTCATAGATCCAGTAGGTGGACCTCCAAGTCCGAAACATATATCCAATATATGCCAATATATCCAATATATCTCCTAACCTTTTTCCTCTTAATCAACTAAGCTTTGGCTTTGGCTCAACAAGCTTAAAGAAACCAGTTAAGCGTGACCCATTGACAGTTGGAAAGCTTCGTAATCGAGGTCGATGAACAAGAAGTGACATTGACTTTGGCCAACAAATCACAACTTGCCCAAGACGTACGATATGGAACAAAGCTTTCGTGATTCAAACACATCCGTGATGGACAAAGGTTTTGACTTTGGCCAACAAACCAAAGCTAATCATGGATCTTGAGAGAGAATCACTCAATGGAAGAAAAATGCTTAATATAAAATGAGGATTTTTGTCAAGATTTGGCAACCATTTTATTATCTTTAATTAGGTCTCATCATACACCCTTAAGCATGCATTCTAAAAGCATAATAAAGCGTGAAATAAATTAATAATGATATGCGGATGGATATACAATAAATTATTCATAGAACAAATCTCTCTATTTCCTCTCTCCCGCTTGCAATATTCATCCTTCTACCCAATTACATAATACTTCTAAAGAAACCTCATTTACATTGAGGGGAATTGGTGAGAAGAGAAATACAATGAGAAAAGAGGTAATAGGCTGGCCACGCAGGTCCAATTTAATAAATTCTAAATTTATTACAAAAATTTCCAAAATTACCCTCACCCTTCTAATATCCATCTTATATACATTATTCATACAATACATCCAAGTATTCACACAAAACATGTTATTCAATCAATCTAATCCAATTAATTAATCTTTGAATTAATGACCATCCAATGTTCAAACAACGATTTGATTTGCGCGAGTCCAACTCGTTTAAGAATAAATACTCAAAGTACGTATTCTTGAATTATATCAAACTACAATTTTAAATCCAATTTAAATTGTATCCAATACTAATTCATATTTAATTCCAAATTAAATAATTACACATTTTTATGTGCCTTAAAGACTTGGATTCCAAATCCAATCTTAATGGGTCTCAAAGGCCCAATTAGTATCCAATATTATTCAATTAAAGTCCAATGTGTTAGTGTCCTAGACATGCTATGAGATCTCTAAGCGTGATTCGTGTGTGAATAAAATCAAAAATAAGTTGCGGAGGACTTACATTGATCGGCTTGAGTTCAAAACTTTTATGGATGTTGAAGCTTCCAAGATCTTGGGTGAGTATCCATATCACCATCATTTAACTCTCATATGTGCTAGCAAGAACAAATTGAACAAATTTGATCTCCCAAGGAGAAGCAAATTTTCCCTACGGAGAGAGGCAACCGGCTCAATCAAAGTAGCAGAGGCCATTCGGCCATCTTCAAAAGCAAAAGCCAATTCACCGACCCAGAGAGAAATTTGCTCTTTTTATTCGGCCATATTGAAGAAGAAAAAACAAAATTGCTTTTCGGCATACTAAAAGAAGCAGAGGCCAAATGCCCTTTTCGTTTTTCAAAGAAAAAGCAAAGTGTTGCTTTTTCAATCTTGAATCAGAGGCCAAAATAAAAAAGAAAAAGAGAAGCCACACTATTTTAAAAACAATGGCCACTTGCTTCTAGTTTGTTCGGCCAAGGAGAGAGAAATTAATAAATTCCAAAAATTCATTAATTAATTGTGTTATGTATTTGGACTTGGTAGGCGTATCAAATCCATTTTACTATATTGCCAACCACTTATATCAATTGTTGACAATTGATGTAAGTCATTGGTCTCACCCATTTAATTCAAAATTTGGTTGGCTTACACAACACAATTTAGGTCCGGTTCGTTTAATCAGAGTAAACAAATTTTCCGTCGCGACGTAATTAAATCTAATTTAATTAAATAATCATGCCTCGCAAAATTATTATTAAAGTCGCTTACGAATTAATTCCAAATTAATTCGTTCGCTATAATTAAAATCTAATTTAATTCCGCGTTGAAATCCGATTTCATTTAATATATATAATATATTATTTTAGCCCAATTAAATAAATTAAATAGTAAAATCTAATTTAACTATTAAATTTATTTTACCGATTAATTCCAAATTAATCACGTTCTCTCCTCTCGACGAATTTGATCCCTGATAAATTCTCGACCCAATTAATCCCAGATTAATTCTTTCTCTGATAACTAATCCCAGATTAATTCTTACCGTAATTAATCACAGATTAATTTTATCTCTCTTAATTAATCCCAGATTAATATTGTTCAAGTCAAATATCATCGGTGAATCTTTGGGATGCGACCCAAGAGATCCCTGGATATGTTGGCAGCAAATACGGTTATCAGACTATCCGAATACGTACGTACCTGATACCACGTTCTTACCGATTTACGAGACATGGTTGGCTTGTAGCAAAGCACTGTGCCTACCCAATTCTCCATAAATATTCTGCTACGGAATATATGATCTTTGTCAGGCGTAGTATACATAGTATTGCGCATTATGATCCAGTATCGGATGTCACATGCTAGGCCTGGGGCTGGAGTTGTGTCTGCCCCGTACGAAGCATATATCAGATCACTAGCAACTAGTCTCTTTATGATCGAAAAGTCATGACCTAGTCATACTTTCCCGATGGCTATAGCACTATAGAGTACCAGTTCTGCATCCCTGTGTGATCATCATCTCCATATGACTGAAGTGATACTTCCATCTTGACATCACACCTAATACACTACGATTCTCAGTATACCAGAAGAGGCGTACACAAAACCTGTTAAAGCCCCGAACGACCAAAACCATAGTTTATTGATTTTCGCAAGTATTAGCGATGCAAGTCTCAGGTTAGGACCAAATACACCTACCTTGATTCGGATAACCATAGACACATAGTCATACTACCAGTGGGATTCCGAGGGGTCTATCTAGAGCGAAGCTGTTTCCATACCATCGGTAAACAGAACCTCCTATTATACTTGCATGAGTATCCAATACCCAAATATATGAGAACTATGCCATTACGCTTCCATAACACGCACAAGTGTAATACTAGCCTATTCCGCATTATCGATGTCTAGTCTCAATAATACTACGACTAGGGATATTTAATGATTAAACCTTGTGGATTAATACTGTCTCATATCTTATTAATCCGGAACTAATCATAAGGAATTTTATCATTTATATATCCAAGTAATCCAATTACAAATGATAAAAGAACAATTTCCTTTGTCACATAGTTAATTTGTACAACAACACCATGTTCTGTACAAATAGTGATGCTGTGGGTCATAATTATCCAACAATCTCCCTCTTGGCCTATAGCCAATCACTCAAGTGTCTAACACTTGAACTATGTACTGGTCGCTCAAAATTCTGCTGAGAAACAGCTTTCGTCAGTGGATTTGCAAGATTATCATCTGATGTGATTTATTTGATCATCACATCATCACGATGTATGATCTTACGAATCAGATGAAATAGTTGAAGTACATACTAGGATCATTGATGAGACCGTGGTTCTTTAGCCTGCGCTGTAGCCTAGGTCAGCAGCTAACAGAACTACTCCTAATCTAATTAGGAATTTTATAGATCCAAATTTCTTCTTTTACTACCTCAGCTGCATCAATGTTTCGCTTTTGTTATTTATTTGGCAATAGTATCTTACTTGGAAGATTTCCAGCTCACTGTTCCGTTATTCAAACTATATACGTACCCTTATTATGACTTACAGTCGTTTTTATCGATTTGGAAACTTGCAGCGGTGAACCCAGTCACTTCAAGTTCTCCTCTCCCCATATTCTCAGAAAGCATCCTTAGTTCGTCTAAGATACTCAAGGATGTTCTTAACATCAATCCAGTGACCATCACCTAGATTGGCCTGATTTCGTCTACATATGCTCAAAGCATATGAGACACCAGGTCGCATACATGTCTTTCAATATACGAGTTCTCAGAGAGTGCCAATAACTTTTAGATCTATCCCAGTAGATCCTTATTCCTAGAATAAATGTTGCCTCTCCCAAGTATTCCATGGAGAATTTTAAAGAAAGCCATGCTTTCAACGATTATATTATAGGAATGACATTGCTTAGAAGCAATACATCATCAACTTATAGGACATTCATTGTCAGTGCGCTCCCACTAACCTTCTTATATACACAAGAATCATCTTCATTTTGAATTAAATCATATACCATTATGATTACATCAAAACGCTAGTTCCAAGAACGTAATGCTTGTTTCAATCCATAAATGGATTGATTTAACTTGCAAACCTTGTTTGCATGTTTTTTGCATGACAAAACCGTCAGGATGTTGTATACAAACATCCTCCAAAAGGTTTCTGTTAAGGAAAGCGGTTTTGGTGTTCAGCTGTAATATTTCATAAATGAAATATGCAGTTATAGCAAGCATTATCCGAATGGATTTAATCATGGCAACATGTGAAAGAGTTTCGACGTAGTCGACACTATGTCGTTGACGATACCCTTTCTGTACAAGGCTAGTTGTGTATATTGTATGTTTCCATCCATGTATGTCTTCCTTGAAGACTTACATAGTACCAATAGGCACAATGCCTTCTGGTACATCAACCAGTGTCCAAACATAGTTGGTATACATGGAATCCATTTCAGACTTCATGGCACTTTGCCATGAAAGGAGTCGATACCGTGTATCATTTCCTCATACGTAGTCGGTTAATTATCCTCAATTAGATTGACATCTACATGAGGTGAGATCAAAAACCCATATGTGGTTCTTGTGTATTTGAAGATTATTGGTACAGTTTCATCTCTGATGAACTGTTGGTGTTCCGTGAGGACGCGGTGCCTGGAACAATATTACTCTGATTTTCATCGAGTTTTACTTTCCTCCCATTTTCCACTGCATATAGGAATTCCTCTTAGGAAAACCATATGGAGAGCAACAATTACATTGTTCTCTTGTGAGTTGTATAAGTACTATACTTTGGTTTCCCCAGGACAACCTATATATAGGCACTTATCCGATTTGGGTTCTAGTTTGGTACCATCCAAACATATGCCCAACATTCCCAAATCTTCAGGAATGAGAAACCCAATTTCTTTCCTGTTCATATCTAATATGAAGTCTGTCTAACATATTTTAATGGAACCTTATTCAAAATAAGTATTGCACTGTTTAGTATCCTCAAGAGGAAATTGGTAGCTCAGAGCGACTCATCATTAACCTTACCATCTCCAACAAAGTTCGGTTTCTCTGTTCGGACACACCGTCAAATTGAGGTGTTCCGGGAGGAGTCCACTGTGAAAGAATACTATACTCTTTCAAGTAATCTTGAAACTCATATGTTTAAGTATTTTACATTATGGTCCAACCGTAATGTTTTTAATACTTTTACCAGTCTGTTTTTCTATACTTCGTGTCGAAACTCTTTGAATTGCTCAAAAGTTTGTGACTTGTGTTTCATAAGATACACATAACCGTAACGCGATGCCACATCCGTAAAGGTTACGAAGTATTCAAATCCACCTCTAGCCTAGCTAGACATGGGCCCACTTACGTCACTATGAACAATGGTTAACAGATCGGTGGCACTTGCACTTTTACCAAGTAAAATGTGTTTTAGGCACTTTGCCTAATAAACTAGATTCGTAGACATCATATAAATTAGAATCAAATCCGTCCAAGTATCCACTCTTCGAAAGTGTGGATATACAAATCTTGTTAATTCATCACAGATGACAATGCCATAAATAAGTCTCATTTGATTTACTCAATTTGAGCTATTTATTTGTCATATTATATGTTTAAGATTCATTTAACTTCAAAATATAAGGACCATTATTTACATCTAATGTAGATATCTCGATATCATCTTTATAAACAAAACACCCGGTGTTTTGGAATATAAAGGTATACCCGCAACAGGTTAAACTAGATACAGAGATAATTGTAGGCACTGCATTTTTGCATATAACTCCCGATGATGAGCCTCGTATGGAGGCACGACCCTTTAAGTTACGGAAGTCGCGGGAAACTGACGTCGGAAGGGAAAATTCAGAAATTGATACCTTGTTGGACTTAATTCGTTTGCTTAGCTTCGGGTTCGCTCGTTGGATCTCTGTTTCAAAAATCATCCTTGGCCCAAACCTCCTTCAACCTACACTAAGCCACAAACATAAGCCCACACACCACCAACCACACGCCCAAGCCCACCAACTAGCCATCCTACACGCCCATAAGCCTCCAAGCCCATTAAATCACATCAAAAAATATTCAAACATATTAAACACATGTTAAAATCACATAAATCACCTTCCTAATTAAATTAAATCACATGCCTAAACTAAATAAAATCAAATCAAATCCCATAAATCACCTTCCTAATTAAATTAAATCACATGCCTAAACTAAATAAAATCAAATCAAATCCCACAAATTACCTTCCTAAAGTGAATAGATTTTTCCTTATGACACACTAATTAGAGATACCCTTCATAAATGCATGATACTTTCCCTACCCGTACAAAGACAACCTCAACCCTCTCATATAAAAAGACACTCAAACTAAGCTCTTAGACCCCTAGCATTCATGCCCCAAAAGAAAAAGAAAGAAGAGTCCTCATTACCATGAAACACCATCAATAAACCAACACCAAAAACCGCACAAAACAGCCCCATCCAGCAGCCCATATTCACGCACAAAATCGCCCCATCCAGCAGCCCATACTCACGCACAAAACAGCCCCATCCAGTAGCCCCTACTCACGCACAAAATAGTCCCAAAAACCCCCCCTAATTCACACCAGACAGTCCCAAAAACCACCCTCTAATTAACGCCAGATAGTCCCAGAAACCCCTTTCTAATTCACGCCTAAACAGTCCCAAAAACCTCTCTGATTCACCCCCAAACACACAAAAAAAAACATCATCTTTACACCAGCAAAAATTGCATCTTTATACCCGCAAAACTGCACCTTTAAACCCGTAAAACTGCACCTTTAAACCCGCAAAAACTACACCTTTTAACACGTAAAATAGTCCACTAAAAACTGTACCAAAAACCACAAACCAGTCCACCAAAAACTGCATCCAAAACCGCAAACAACAACCGAAAATAACCACCAAAAAATAGCAGTAAAATAGAGGAAACAGTAGCCAAAACAGTGAGGCGACGAAGGAAAACAGAAAACCAGTGAACCGGAGGAGTTGCAGAGCATTAACCCTTCCGACAGCCGTGTAACGCACTTCCAAGATGCGACTTAAAAGGTAAGACCTAAGGGCACCCTTTTATTTATTCTCTTTCATCTTTTTAATTATTTATTAGTATTTCTTCGCATGTGTATTGTTGATTCATGTATCTTGTGGCCATGGGATGAATGATTTTGTGCTATCTCTCGTGGTATATCGAATGGAAACCTAGACGTAAATTTCGTAGCCGAATCCGAATGGACGGTAGTGCTGTCTGAACTTGGGATACAACTCCACGTACCGCTTGAGAAATGCACATGTTTCGTTTCATCTAATCCTGCGTTTATTTGTTGTTTATTAGAAATAATATGTTATTTTTATGCATGATTTAGTTATTTCTTTCGCACAAGGAGCTTAATCATATCTCTTCAATGTTTATGTTTAGACAATAGATTATTTATTTATGTTTCCGTATTTATCAATTTAATGTGTCCATGAGATTGTGTGCTTGTCGTTATTTCGACTTACTTTTATGCATGCAAACATAGATATAGGTTATATGCAAACTTAGATATAGGTTGTATACGAACTTAGATGTAGGTTATTCTTGCGTATGTATGTTGCATAGACTCGGTTATATTATTACATAAATCCGTTCATTACAAGTGGCATAAGTAAGGGACCATTCCGAACCCAACGGTTTGAGGTCTTCCCTTGCGAGTGGTGAGTGCGGCCTTAAATCAATTTCCCAGGTCACACTGGGTGGAGACTCCTTTATTCTCCGGTTTAATCCCCCGCGGGCTACTCCGTACTCCCGACCGGGCTGCGAGCCTGGAACAGCATCGCTGATTTCTGTGTTTTACAGTCTGGCGACTCCACTGGGGATAGAGAATCGGCACCGAAATAATGCCTTGTAATGTTTGTGATTTTTATTTTATTTAACCGTGTCTACAGTGGGTTGAAGGGGTTTAATCAAAGGCACTATTAGAGTTAGGTAATGGTTTGGTGTCTTCCTTCATTCACTACCTTTCTATAAGGAAAAGTTGTTAAGGCACCTGGATAATCATTTACCTGAAGCTTACTGTGATGGACTAATTTGGAGGACTTATTGTTTATTCCTGTCACCAAGGCGATAAGAGCCTAAGAGGCTTGGGTATTTAAGAGAGTCCGCTCCACCCTCCCTCTGGGGAATCTTCAATAAGAAATCCATTTGACAGCCAGTAATATATCATCACTTATTGGCACATACCTTAGTGTATAAAAAAGGTGTGCTCACTTGGTCGCTCGAACCATTGAGTGGGGAGTCCTAGTTGTGGGCAATCCTTTGCCAGCGGAAACCTTTTTCTATACCCCTATAAACCCGCATGTGAACCGTAGTTGTAGGACCAATAGAAAACACCCATTTATGCTTGTGTTTGGGACCATCATCATTTGGATTCAGTTGGACCTTTCGTCATGAGTTGTGAACTTGTTGGGCCATTTAAACTGGGCGAGTTCGCCTCCTATGAAAATTGGGCCAAAAGAATCTAAAATGCCGATAAGCCACTTTATGTTTAGACCCCTTATCATTTGAAGTTGTTTAGCCATGTTATCGTAAAAGTGTAAACCTGTTGGGCCTTTTTCAACTGGGACAAGTTTGCACCTCGCAATAGTATGATTGAATGCTTTAAAATGATAATGGTCCGACTTATATATTCCATGAATCGCACGCATACATGCTAACATGCGGTTTTAAAAGACACCATAGATTTCCGTTGGATTAGAGAGGAAGGAAGACTTGTTAAAAGACCGTTAGCGAACATGAGTGAGTCAGATAACGAGGATTCTCACATGGATCAGTTGGAGACTAATCTCACTAAGATTACGGAGCAGTTGCAAGCTTTGACCACCGTTGTGGCCATTTTGACCATACCCCATATAGCCAATGATAGAAAGTTCTGTAACCAGAATAGAATGACCATTAGGGTACCTTTGGGGACCAAGCCCACTCCTTCTGAGGTCGCCCCTATCAAGAACAGGCGATTCTCCAATTTTGGTAGACCTTTGTCAAAGGTGTTTGAAGAGCTGAAAAGGCAAGGACTCCTAAGTCCCTTAGAACCTAAACCACTTCCGAACCCTATGCCACGCTACCTTGACCTAAACCTATACTGTTACCTCCACCAGTAAAAAGGCCATGACACCGACAGCTGTGTCCGCCTCAGACATGAAATCCAGAACCTCATCGACTCCCATAAAATACCGAACCCGGAAAAGAACAACCCTACGCATACAGAAAACCTCCACCACCCACATAATCAACTCCGGCCTACCCGACAGCACTGTCCTCCAAACTCACGACCACCAAGCTTCCCATATGGGGATATGGGGCAATAATAGTAAAAATGAAATGGAGCAAAAAGGGGAAAGTAAATGGGAAAAAGAATTACAGCAGTTATGATGTCCGAAAAAAGCAAGAAGACGGAAGAAGACAAAGTTGCAAATTATGGGGACGTTTGTTTTCCTGATCTTATTCAATTATGATCTCGCATCCATTAATAATGAAGACATTCATTTCGCTTACTTGCCTGAGTCTCTTCCTTTCAACTTGCACGACTTGAGTATATTTGACATTAACTCAACCAAAACAAACGCATTTAACCTTGGTACGCTTGAAACCCCCAAGGAGGTCTTAATTACAAGTGAGGTTACCTCTGAGGAGCGGAAGAAATTAGAGGAGACGTTAGTCAAATATGCCAAAGTATTCGTTTGGTCCTATGAGGACATGCCCGGAGTAGATAGAAGCATCGCCTAGCATACGACACTTACTTATCCAAACATGAAGCCGGTAAAGCAAAAACTCCAAAGGATAACACCTGAGTGGGCCGAGAAGGTTAGAGAGGAAGTCAAGAAACAAATAGATGTGGGATTTCTGGAAGTAGTGAAGTACCCTGAGTGGTTGGCAAACATTGTGCCAGTGCCGAAGAAAGATGGGAAAGTCAGAATGTGCGTGGATTATAGAGACTTTAACAAAGCTTGCCCGAATGATGATTTTCCTTTACCCCATGTAGACGTACTGGTTGATAGTGTGGCGTTATCTGCCATGTACCCATTCGCAAATGGGTTCTTAGGGTATAATCATGTCCTTATGGAAGCCGAGTCATTTCGCAACGTCACAGCAAAACAGATGGCAAAGTTCATAGCCCGGAACATCATTTGTCGATATGGGATGCCGCATCACGTAGTAACAGACAACGAAGTCCAGTTTCAAGGAGAAATAAAGGCAATGCTACATAGGTATGGGATAGGACATCACAAGTCATCACCTTACCGACCACAAGCGAATTGGGCAGTCGAGGCAGCCAATAAGATGATAAAGAAGATACTAGCCAAGACGATGGAGAACTACAAAGATTGGGCTGAAAAACTACCATACGCCTTGTGGGGGTACATAACTTCTGTGAGAACAGCAACAGGAGCCACGCCTTACTCATTGGTCTACGGGATGGAAGCAGTACTGCCAGTGGAAGTTGAGATACAGTCTATGCGGGTATTAGCAGAAGCAGAGTTACCTGAACAAGAATGGGCCTCGCGGAGATTTGAACAGTTAGCATTACTGGATGAAAAGAGAATGAAGTCTTTATGTCATATGCAGTTATACCAGAAGAGGTTGGCTAGAGCATTCAACAAGAAGGTGCGTCCCACTAAGATTAGAAAGGGTGATCTGGTACTTAAGCAGTCAAAGTCGTCGACGACAGACCTGAGAGGAAAGTTCAGACCCAACTGGGAAGGACCCTACATAGTCCAGAAAGTCATGGGAAATGGGGCAATGAAACTGTCAAATTTGGAAGGGAACGAGTTCACTGAGCGATCAACGTGGATAGATTGAAGGAATATTTTGCCTGAGGGAGAGAAGACTGAGCGATCACCAGGAGGACTGGTGGAAGACCTAACCAAACGGAATAGGAAATTCATTCATGCATACATGCATACACGTAACGTACTTGCATTCTTTTCGTGTTTGTTTTGTTTTGTATTTACAGGTTTCAAAAAGGAGAAAGCGGCAAATGTAAGCTTACCAGAATCAGCAACACATCAGTATCAGCTTCAGGAATGGATCCCAGGGTTGAGGCCCATATTAGTATCAGTTTCGGGAATGGATCCTAAGGTTGAGGCCCATATTAGTATCAGTTTCGGGAATGGAGCCCAGGGTTGAGGCCCACATCAGTATCGGTTTCGGGAATGAATCCCAGGGTTGAGGCCCACATCAGTATCAGTCGGAAATGAATCCAGGGTTGAGGCCCACAACAGTGTCAGTTTCAGGAATGGATCCCAGGGTTGAGGCCCATATTATCAGCGGTTGAAAGGAAGAATTCCAGTCGAGTGAAAAAAAATTAAAAATAAAAATAAAAATAAAAATGAAAATAAAAATAAAAATAAAAGAGAGAGAGAGAGAGAAGTCCTTGATGGTCAGAAATATGTCCGGTGATGAAATTGTTTGATGTAGGGTGAAACCTTAGAAATGATAAGTGCTAGATGTGCTCTCATCCGGTTTTCTGAGTGGTTGATCTCGGCTAGACTCGCGGGCACTTAATTATAGGATCTTAGCGGTGGAAGCCTGAGTAGTCGGCGAGATGACTAGTTGACGAGATGGCGGATCAGTGAATGACCGTTTGCTTAGATGTCCATCTTGGTTTACTTGTGTTACGATATGTGATATGGTTGGAAACGAAGAAAAAGTCTCTGAATAGGAAAAATAAACCACATATAACCGATAAGCGTGAAGCTACCCATGGACGAGTATCAGGACCACCATGAGGAGAAATGCTACCTAAAAGGTAGATGTGTTAAAAAAATTGATGAAGAGACAAAAGAAAAGAAGAAGAAAGCCATATCACATTGAGTACGAGAAAGTAATTGCAGAGCATGATCAAGACATCTAGGTTGGTTAGACCCACTGTTCCCGTTCTTCGAGACAAAATCATCGAGTTGGCTTACTTAAGGACCAAGCCGCGAAAGAACCTTGGCACACACACACTTAGAGTCTAGTTCAGATAATTTATTCAGGCAGTCAGATTTGAGTTGTATCAAGTACTTTGAAGGTTCTCTGGTTTCGACACTAAGAATCATTTGAGGACGAAAATATTTTTAGCTATCGGGATTATCTCGTGAGAGGGAGTATAGTATGTTGGTATGTAACATCACATCAGGAGATCTACCTTGACCTAATGAAAGCAGCAAATAACAGAAAGATGAACCGAGACTGGGGGCGACCAGTCTACCCTTTCTCATACAGCACGGTTCGGAATGAACCGTCACATCAGCAATGCCTCGGGGATAATGTTCAGTATGCCGGGAATGGAGCATGGGTCAAGGCCCACATCAGTATCAGTTTGAGGATGAGTCCCAAGGTCAAGGCCCACACATCATCAGCAGTATTTGGGGTAAGTCCCAGGGTCGAGGCCCACACACCATCAGCAGTTTTTGGGACGAGTCCCAGGGTCGAGGCCCACACATCATCAGCAGTTTTTGGGATGAGTCCCAGGGTCGAGGCCCACACATCATCAGCAGTTTTTGGGGATGAGTCCCAAGGTCGAGGCCCACATTATCAGCAGCTCCGGGAATGGAGCATGGACCGAGGCCCATATCATCATATGCCGGGAATGGCATTCTGGGAATGGAGTATGGGTCGAGGCCCACATCAGCGATATCGGGAATGGAGCATGGGTCGAGGCCCATATCATCACATGCCGGGAATGGCACTCCGGGAATGGAGCATGGGTCGAGGCCCACATCAGCAATGCCGCGAATGGCACTCCGGGAATGGAACATGGGTCGAGGCTCATATCATCACATGCCTGGAATGGCAATCCGGGAATAGAGCATGGGTCGAGGCCCACATCAGTGATGCTGGGAATGGCGCTCCGGGAATGGAGCATGGGTCGAGGCCCATATCATCACATGCCGGGAATGGCGCTATGGAAATATAGCATGGGCCGAGGCCCATAACCGCGATGCCTTGGGAATAAGGTTTAACCCGCCGGGAATGGCGTTCCGGGAATGGAGCAAGGTTCGGAAGGGGACCACAACTTATCAACACAGTTCGGGAATAAAGCCCAGGGAACAAAGCCCATATTCGGTGGTTCGGGAACGAAGCCCAGGGGTTGAAGCACCTCGCCACCATATCAGCTCAGTCCGGTAGTGATTCCTAGAGATCGCAGCATCTTACAGGGATAAACCTCAATGGTCGTAGCACCTCACCACCAGATCAACTCAGTTCGAAGCAACAGGCAAGTCAAGCCGCAGCTGGCGAGCCAGGTAAGTAAAAATACATGCATAACTTTGATATGATTGTCATTGTCACACACTCCATAAGTCCCATCAAAGTGCGGTCGACTGTAGGCACTTCATTTTTGCATATAAGTCCCGATGATGAGCCCCGTATGGAGGCACTACCCTTTAAGTTGTGGAAGTTGCGGGAAACGGACGTCGGAAGGGAAAATTCAGAAATTGATACCTTGTTGGACTTAATTCGCTTGCATACCTTCGGGATCGCTCGTTGGATCTCTGTTTTAAAATTCATCCTTGGCCCAAAACCCCTTCAACCTATACTAAGCCACACACCTAAGCCCACACACCACCAACCACACGCCCAAGCCTACCAACTAGCCATCCTACACGCCCATAAGCCTCCAAGCCCATTAAATCACATCAAAAAATATTCAAACACATTAAACACATGTTAAAATCCCATAAATCACCTTCCTAATTAAATTAAATCACATGCCTAAACTAAATAAAATAAAATAAAATCCCATAAATCACCTTCCTAATTAAATTAAATCACATGCCTAAACTAAATAAAATCAAATCAAATCCCACAAATTACCTTCCTAAAGTGAATAGATTTTTCCTTATGACACACTAATTAGAGATACCCTCCATAAATGCGTGATACTTTCCCTACCCGTACAAAGACAACCTCAACCCTCTCCTATAAAAGACACCCAAACCAAGCTCTTAGACCCTTAACATTCACGCCCCAAAAGCAAAAGAAAGAATAGTCCCCATTTCCGTGAAACACCATCAATAAACAAACTCCAACAACCGCACAAAACAGCCCCATCCAGCAGCCCCTATTCATGCCAAACAGCACCTTAAAACTACTCTAACAGCCGCACAAAACAGCCCCATCCAGCAGCCCCTACTCACGCACAAAACAGCCCCATCCAGTAGCCCATACCCACGTAAAACACAGCCCCATCCAGTAGCCCCTACTCACGCACAAAACAATCCCAAAAACCCCCCCTCTAATTCATGCCAGACAGTCCCAAAAACCACCCTCTAATTCACGCTAGACAGTCCCAGAAACCCCTTTCTAATTCACGCCCAAACAGTCCTAAAAACCTTTCTGATTCACGCCCAAACACACAAAAAAATGCATCTTTAAACCCGCAAAACTGCACCTTTAAACCCACAAAAGTGCACCTTTTAACCCGTAAACCAGTCCACTAAAAACTGTACCCAAAACCGCAAACCAGTCCACCAAAAACTGCATCCAAAACCGCAAACAACAACAAAAAATAATGACCAGAAAACAGCAGCAAAAACGGAGGAAACAGCGGCCCAAAACAGTGGGGCGACGAAGGAAAACAGAAAACCAGTGAACCAGAGGAGTTGCGGAGCATTAACCCTTCCGACAGCTGTGTAACACACTTCCAAGAGGCGACTTAAAAGGTAAGACCTAGGGCACCCTTTTATTTATTCTCATTCATCTTTTTAATTATTTATTAGTATTTCTTCGCATGCGTATTGTTGATTCATGTATGTTGTGGCCATGTGATGAATGATTTTGTGCTATCTCTCGTGGTATATCGGATGGAAACCCATACGTAAATTCCGTAGCCGAATCCGAATGATCGGTAGTGCGCTCTGAACTTGTAATACAACTCCACGTACCGCTTGAGAAACGCACATGTTTCGTTTCATCTAATCCTGCGTTTATTCATTGTTTATTAGAAATAGTATGTTATTTTTATGCATGATTTAGTTATTTCTTTCGCACTAGGAGCTTAATTATATCTCTTCAATGTTTATATTTAGACAATAGATTATTTATTTATGTTTACGTATTTATCAATTTAATGTGTCTATGAGATTGTGTGTTTGCCGTTATTTCGACTTACTTTTATGCATGAAAACTTAGATATAGGTTATATGCAAACTTAGATATAGGTTGTATACGAACTTAGATGTAGGTTATTCTTGCATATGTATGTTGCGTAGACTCAGTTATATTATTACATAAATCCGTTCATTACAAGTGGCATAAGTAAGAGACCATTCTGAACCCAACGGTTTGAGGTCTTCCCTTGCGAGGGGTGAGTGCGGCCTTAAATTATTTTCCAAGGTCACACTGGGTGATGACTCCTTTATTCTCCGGTTTAGTCCCCCGCGGGCTACTCCGTACTCCCGACCGGGCCGCGAGCCCGAAACAGCGTCGCCGATTTCTTTGTTCTACAATAATGTTTCTAGTCAAACTAGATACCTTATAACAGGCTCCTAATTTAAGTACATGCCGAAAGGGCAGTTCCAAAACTTAGGTTCCTACGGCCAAAACAATGACTTTCGTCATGTTTCCGACTTGTAGGTCGATCTCATTTGAAGTCAGTCTCCTGTTAATCAGCAGATCCCGCACATCATTACATATATTCATGTACCACATCTAGTATAAAAAATCCAATTTTAAAACCAGTAGTGAAAATGTTCATAACAAACATTCTTGAAGCCGAAACCTTGTCCCACCTTCACTTCATTCATGTACGCCTTGTCCATACGTCATTCACGCTTCTAGTGACCCCGTTTGCCACAGTTTAGGCAGACAACTTGGGATATGTCCTTTTAAGAAGCTCTGGCTGTGCATAATGGATTGAGCACTAAAGTTATCATCACAGTGAGTCTTCCTAAGCTCATGCTCTACTATTCGCTCAACTCCGGGCTCAGGCTCGAGAGGTTTCTCCATCAAATAGAATAACTTCTCAGCTCCAAGGACTATCGTGAGGTTCTTTCCCAATCTGAAAATTAAAGCCGTTAAAGATATTTTCCACAGGATTATGTCCTTTGACGCTAATCTTTCAGTCATCTTGATTGTTATAGTCCAACTATCAAATCAACGATTTCAGGTACAATTAAATGTAATGATTATTATAGTCTAACTATATAATCAACTACAATTGATCGGTTACATTCAAATGTATTGATTACTATAGTCCAACTATATAACCAACCACAAATGAAGTAGTTTGAATACAGTCCAACTGTTTAATTAAAAAAACAATTGAATATTAGTCCAACTAATATATTTATAAATAATTAATGATGAAAAATGAAATGAGCGCGTATTGACAAGTATCTAAACGAAATTGCAAATTTAATACTTGTCTCCCAATATTTTTCGGTGAGCCTCTAACCCTCTGTGGAGTACTCGGGAAACCTAGTTTCCTAGTGGGCTAGGATCCCGTTAAAAGATACACAATCTTGACTTTGGCCAACAAGTTGTATAAAATTTAACTAGGTAGATCTCTAAGATCAATTGGATCACATCCAATTCCTAGATCCAGTAGGTGGACCTCCAAGTCCAAAACATATATCCAATATATGCCAATATATCTAATATATTTCCTAACCTTTTTCCTCTAAATCAACTAAGCTTTGGCTTTGGCTCAACAAGCTTAATGATTCTAGTTAAGCGCTACACATTGACATTGGAAAGCTTCGTAATCGAGGTCGATGAACAAGAAGTGACCTTGACTTTGGCCAACAAATCACAACTTGCCCAAGACGTACGATATGGAACAAAGCTTTCGTGATTCAAACACATCCGCGATGGACAAAGGTCTTGACTTTGGCCAACAAACCAATGCCAATCTTGGATCTTGAGAGAGAATCACTCAATGGAAGGAAAAACGCTTAATATAAAAATGAGGGTTTTTTTCGTGAGTTGGCAACCAATTTATTATCTTTAATTAGGTCTCATCATACACCCTTAAGCATGCATTCTAAATGCATAATAAGGCGCGAATAAAATAATAATGATATGCGGATGGATATACAACAAATTGTTCCTAGAACAAATCTCTCTCCTTCCTCTCTCCCGTTAGCACTATTCATCCTTCTACCCAATTACAAAATACTTCTAAAGAAACCTCATTTACATTGAGGGGAATTGGTGAGAAGAGAAATACAATGAGAAAATAGTTAATAGGCTGGACACGCATGTCCAATTTAATAAATTCTAAATTTATCACAATAATTTCCAAAATTGCCCTCACCCTTCTAATATCCATCCGATATACATTATTCATACATACATCCAAGTATTCACACAAAGCATGTTATTCAATCAATCTAATCCAATTAATTAATCTTTGATTAATGACCATCCAATGTTCATACAACGATTTGATTTGCGCGAGTCAAACTCGTTTAAGAATAAATACTCAAAGTATTCTTGAATTATATCGAACTACAATTTTAAATCCAATTTAAATTGTATCCAATACTAATTCATATTTAATTCCAAATTAAAAAATTACACTTATTTATGTGCCTTAAAGATTTGGATTCCAAATCCAATCTTAATGGGTCTCAAAGGCCCAATTAAAATCCAATACTATTCAATTAAAGTCCAATGAGCTTTTAATTAATTCTTTAGGCTTGGGCTTTTGGCCAAAATGGATCTAACCCATAATGTCTAGGCCCAATAGGAATCACCCTATGCCATAGAATCAATTTTGGCCCATTAGGCCCAATTAAATTATTAAAGGCTCAATTGTCATATTTTGGATTTTATGGAAATGGTTTAGGCCCAAATATAATCCAAGACTAAAATTTGGCCCAACTAAGCCCATTAGTCCAATTACAACAAATTAAATTAATATATCATTCCAAATTACATATTAATTCAATTGAAGTGTAATTAGCACAATTAATTAATTAATCTAGTATTTCCAAAACACTAACTAATCTAATTAATCATGCTTAACATTTTAATTTATGTCCAACACAAATTAAAGCAAAATCAATCTTCCAACAACATGCATATACTCATGGCAATAGCAACAAAACACATTCAATTTGATTTCAATCCAATTAAATCAACATTCAATATTTCTATCATGCTATTTAACACATCCAATTGTGAAATTTTCATAATTCCCATGAGCTTATTCTAAGGGTAATATTTGGCCAAGGGGTAGGAATTAGGGAAAATTAATCTAATCAATTTTACACAATTCCAACAATGCACAAATCCAATTGAACATCATATAAACATATCCCAACAATCAATTTAGGCAAAATCAAGCTCCAAGCCAAAATCCCAAATTAAAGTCCATAAACCCTAGAAATTAAATCAAGATTAGATCTCGCTCTGATACCATTATTAGTGTCCTAGACATGCCACGGGATCTCTAAGCGTGATTCGTGTGTGAATAAAATCAAAAATAAGTTGCAGAGGACTTACATTGATCGGCTTGAGTTCAAAACTTTAATGGATGTTAAAGCTTCCAAGTTCATGGGTGAGTATCCCTATCACCATCATTTGACTCACATATGTGCTAGCAAGAACAAATGTAACAAATTTGATCTCCCAAGGAGAAGCAAATTTGCCCTATGGAGAGAGGCAATCGGGTCAATCAAAGAAGCAGAGGCCATTCGGCCATCTTCAAAAGCAAAAGCCAATTCACCAACCGAGAGAGCAATTTGCTCTTTTTATTCAGCCATATTGAAGAAGAAAAAACAAAATTGCTTTTCGGCATACTAAAAGAAGCAGAGGCCAAATGCCCTTTTCGTTTTTCAAAGAAAAAGCAAAGTGTTGCTTTTTCAATCTTGAATTAGAGGCCAAAATAAAAAAGAAAAAGAGAAGGCACACTATTTTAAAAACAATGGCCACTAGCTTATTTTTTGTTCGGCCAAGGAGAGAGAAATTAATAAATTCCAAAAATTCATTAATCAATTATGTTATGTATTTGGACTTGGTAGGCGTATCAAATCCATTTTACTATATTGCCAACCACTTATATCAATTGTTGACAATAGATGTAAGTCATGGGTCTCACCCATTTAATTCAAAATTTGGTTGGTTTACACAACACAATTTAGGCCCGGTTCGTTTAATCCGACTAAACGAATTTTCCGTCGCGACGTAATTAAATCTAATTTAATTAAATAATTATGCCTCCCAAAATTATTATTAAAGTCGCTTACGAATTAATTCCAAATTAATTCGTTCGCTAGAATTAAAATCTAATTTAATTCCGCGTTGAAATCTGATTTCATTTAATATATCTAATATATTATTTTAGCCCAATTAAATAAATTAAATAGTAAAATCTAATTTAACTATTAAATTTATTTTACCGATTAATTCCAAATTAATCAAGTTCTCTCCTCTCAACGAATTTAATCCCAGATAAATTCTCGACGCAATTAATCCCAGATTAATTCTTTCTCTGATAATTAATCCCAGATTAGTTCTTACCGTAATTAATCCCAGATTAATTTTCTCTCTCTTAATTAATCCCAGATTAATATTGTTCGAGTCAAATATCATCGGTGAATCTTTGGGATGCGACCCAAGAGATCCTTGGATATGTTGGCAGCAAATACGGTTATCGGACTATCCGAATACGTGCGTACCCGGTACCACGTTCTTACCGATTTATGAGACATGGTTGACTTCTAGCAAAGCACCGTGCCTACCCAAATCTCCATAAATATTCTGCTACGGAATTTATGATCTTTGTCAGGCGTAGTATACATAGTATTGCACATTATGATCCAGTATTTGATGTCACATGCTAGGCCTAGGGCTGGAGTTGTGTTTGCCCCGTACGAAGCATATATCGGATCACTAGCAACTAATCTCTTTATGATCGGAAAGTCATGACCTAGTCATACTTCCCCGATGGCTATAGCACTTAGAGTACCAGTTCTGTATCCTTGAATGATCATCATCTCCATATGACTGAAGTGATACTTTCATCTTGACATCACACCCAATACACTACGATTCTCAGTATACCCAGAAGAGGCGTACACAGAACCTGTTAAAGCCCCGAACGACCAAAACCAAAGTATATTGATTGTCTCAAGTATTAGCAATGCAAGTCTCAGGTTAAGACCAAATACACCTACCCTGATTCGGATTCCCATAGACACATAGTCATACTACCAATGGGATTCCGAGGGATCTATCCAGAGCGAAGCTGTTTCTGTACCATCGGTAAACAGAACCTCCTATTACACTTGTATGAGTATCCAATACCCAAATATATGAGAAATATGCTGTTACGCTTCCATAACACGCACAAGTGTAATACTAGTCTATTCTGCATTATCGATGTCCAGTCTCGATAATACTACGACTATGGATATTTAATGATTAAACCTTTGTGGATTAATATTGTCTGATATCTTATTAATTCAGAACTAATCATAAGGACTTTTATCATTTATATATCCAGGTAATCCAATTACAAATGATAAAATAGCAATTTCCTTTGTCACATAGTTAATTTTTACAACAACACCATGTTATGTACAAATAGTGATGCTATGAGTCATAATTATCCAACACAATGGGCTTTCAATTAATTCTTTTGGCGTGGGCTTTGGCTATTATGGATCAAACCCAAAAGCCTTGGCCCATTTAGGAATCATCCTATGCCATAAAATCAATTTAGGCCCATTAGGCCCAATTGTCATATTTTGGACTTCACGGAAATGGTTTAGGCCCAAATATAATCCAATACTAAAATTTGGCCCAACCAAGCCCATTAGCCCAATTACAACAAATTAAATTAATATATCATTCCAAATTACACATTAATTCAATTAAAGTGTAATTAACACAATTAATTAATTAATCTAGTATTTCCAAAACACTAATTAATTTAATTAATCATGCTTCACATGTAATTCATGTCCAACACAAATTAAAGCACAATCAATCCATTACAACATGTTTCATACTCACGGAAATACATGAAATTAACATCCAATTTTGATTTCAATCTAATTAAATCAACAATTAACATTCAATTTCATGTGAATCAACATATCCAATTGTCTAATTCAAAAAATTAACCATGAGCTCTCCTAGGGTAGTAATCGGCCAAGCATGTATTTTGGAGATTTTTTATCTAATCAATTTATCACAAAATCAATGATGCACAAATCCAATTAAGCATCATACAAGCTCAACCAAACCATCAATTTAAGAAAATACATACTCCAAGCATAAAATCTCAAATTAAGGTTTACAAACCCTAGAATCAAATCAAGCTTAGATCTCGCTCTGATACCAATTTTTAGTGTCCTAGACATGCCACGGGATCTCTAAGCGTGATTATTGTGTGAATTAATCAAGAAAATTACAGAATACTTACATTGATCGGATTTAGGATTTCAAAAATTCCATGGATGTTGAAGCTTCCAAGCTCATGGGTGAGTATCTTTATCACCTTCATTTGACTCCATATATTCTAGCAAGAACAAAATGGAACAAATTTTATCTCCCAATGAGAAGCAAATTCGCCCAAGAGAGAGAGGGAAGCAATCGGCCCTGTGGAGATCAGAGGCCAATCGGCCTAAATCACCAAAGGCCATTCGACCATGCTTCAAAAGAAAAAAGGCAATATGCCTCTCGGCCAAAATGAATCAGACAGAGGCCATTTGCCTTTTGGCATTTTTCAAAATTTACAAAGGCCATTCGGCATTGGGCAAAGAAAGAAGTCAATTTGGCCATTTTCTTCGGCCAAAGAGAGAGAGTAATAAAAAAATGACTTTCAAAAATTAATTAATTCTTTTTTACTTGGTAGGTATGATGTGAATTAAATCCAATTTATTTTATTCCCAACCACTTATATCAATTGTTGACAATTGATGTAAGTCATGGGTCTCATCCATTTAATTCCAAATCTAGTTGGCTTACATAACACACTTTGGGCTTAGATTCGTTTAATTCGATTAAACCAATTTTCTGTCACGACGCAATTGAATCTAATTTAATTAAATAATAATACCCAGTGAAATTATTACGGAAGTCCCTCGCGAATTAATTCCAAATTAATTCGTTCACACGAATTAAAATCCAATTTTAATTCCGCATTGAAATCTAATTTCAAAGCCCAATTAAATAAATTAAATAGTAAAATCCAATTTCACCATTAAATTTACTTTACCGATTAATTCTAAATTAATCGCGTTCTCTCATTTCGACGAATTTAATCCCAGATAAATTCCCAACACAATTAATCCCAGATTAATTCTTTCTCTGATAATTAATCCCAGATTAATTTTCTCTCTCATAATTAATCTCAGATTAATTCTATTCAAGTCAAATATCATCGGTGAATCTTTGGGATGCGACCCAAGAGATTTCTGGATATGTTGGTAGTAAATACGGTTATCAGACTATTTGAATACGTGCGTACCCATCACCACGTCTTTACTGATTTACAAGACATGGTTGGCTTCTAGCAAAGCACCGTGCCTACCCAATTCTCCAGAAATATTCTTCTACGGAATACAAGATCTTTGTCAGGCGTAGTATACATAGTATTGCATATTACGATCCAGTATCAGATGTCACATGCTAGGCCTAGGGCTGAAATTGTGTCTTCCATGTACGAAGCATATATCGGATCACTAGCAACTAGTCTCTTTATGATCGGAAAGTCATGACCTAGTCATACTTCCCCGATGGCTATAGCACTTAGAGTACCAGTTCTGTATCCCTGCGTGATCATCATCTCCATATGACTGAAGTGATACTTCCATCTTGACATCACACCCAATACACTACGATTCTCAGTATACCCAGAAGAGGCGCACACAGAACCTGTTAAAGCCATGGACGACCAAAACCAAAATATACTAATTGTCGTAAGTATTAGCGATGCAAGTTTCAGGTTAAGATCAAATACACCTACCCTGATTCGGATTCTCATAGACACATAGTCATACTACCAATGGGATTCTGAGGGGTCTATCCAAAGCGAAGCTGTTTCCGTACCATCGGTAAACAGAACCTCATATTACACTTGCATGAGTATCCAATACCCAAATATATAAGAACTATGATGTTACGCTTCCATAACACGCACAAGTGTAATACTAGTCTATTCCGCATTATCGATGTCCAGTCTCGATAATACTACGACTAGAGATATTTAATGATTAAACCTTTGTGGATTAATATTGTCTCATATCTTATTAATCTGAAACTAATCATAAGGACTTTTATCATTTATATATCCGAGTAATCCAATTACAAATGATAAAAGAGAAATTTCCTTTGTCACATAGTTAATTTGTACAACAACACCATGTTCTGTACAAAATAGTGATGTTATGGGTCATAATTATCCAACAATCTCACATCTATTAAAAGCCTCCACAACTAATCATGATTTCTTAATTCTTCTGCCTTATGGTTACTCTTAGTCATTTGGGGAGCTCGCTATCTATACGAAGTGTTCGAGAGTTATTAGTTTAAATGGGAAGAATTTCTGAGAAGGAAAAGATCTTACTTGGAAGGGAAGGAATTTACTTAGGTCTACTCAGTACTTTGCTTTTATTCGGACTTACTATACTCTTCTTCACTATCCCAAGTTCTGGCGTTTTCCTTCATTCCTTATTTTATACTTCTATTTTTTTTTACTGCCTCTGGTTACTTAGATCGTTTGTCCCTTACTTTTTCTTTCTTTACTTTCCTTTCTAGCTTTCTCTTTCTACTTTCCTGGGTAGGTATCTTTACTATTTCTCATTGTCTTTTTACTTTTCTCATTTACAGCTGGTTAATTAACTATGCATATTTCATTTATTCTTATAGCTATTTTTTCCCACTCTCCGGGTAGCTTTTCTTAGAATCTTACTGTTTGGGTTCATAGCTCGTTTGTATCTCTGGTAATAAGTCAGAATAACTTCAAGAAGATTTCTTATCTTGGATCTAGAGTATGATTGTTCTCACAAGGGATGTTATTCGATTAGTTTAGGAAAGCTTACTAACCTGTCTATAGAACTTTGAGGACGTACTTGAGAATCGGATACTGGAGAGGTAGTGCCCTGCATACGAGTATCCCAGATATACTGTGTATACCAGACCTCAACACTCTTCCCACTGAAGTCACTGACTTCCCTATACCATGCTCTGATACCATCTTTGTAACATCCCCGATCTAGAAGATGCTACTGGCATGGGATAGACTGTACTAACCCCATAAGCCTATGACTTTGATAACTATTATTCAATTACTAATATTATTTTCTCTAATTATATACCTATAATTTATGTGTGGGACCGTGGCCTAAACTTAACAACTTAACATACAATCTCAACTCCAATAATTGTATACATAAATACACATATTTATACATTGACTACGCATAACACAAATACTAATAGAGGACTTTTTTTTTATTCTGACTGACTCCAACTGGACTCTTACTCTTTGACTTTGACTGGTGGACTCCAACCCTAGTGACTGCATCAGTATCCGTCCTCCGGAGCTCGTCATCCTGGAATACCTATAAAACAAGAAAACTGAGAGTGGGGGGTTAGATCGTCATACGATCTAAGTGAGTGGACGATAAACACAACTAAAATACTGATATAAAATCATTTGGTTCTAAAACCGAAGTTTCAGAATTAAATTATATGAAAACTCTTTTTCTGAAAACTTTGCTTTGAAAACTCTATTTTAAATATTATCTTTCAGATTTTGCTTTCGAAAGTCTGGTTTCTGAAAACTATTTCTGATCTCTGATTTTCAGAAAACTGTTTACTGAAAATCTGATAACTGTAAACTGCTATGTATCTGAAAACCTTGACGTATGAGGGCTTTACGTATCGATGTCCCCCCATATGTCTAACTGGAGCCAGCAGTGCATATCCATGACTTTGGGGCGTTACGTATTTCCGTCCCCTAAAACATGCCACTACTGTCCCTAAAACTGGTGGTTTTGGGGCGTTACGTATCGACGTCCCCAAGCCACAAACTAGAACTGGGGGTGCGGATCTATGCTACCCTCCAAGCTCTGAAACTAGGGTCTAGGGGCGTTACGTATCACCGTCCCCCTAGCCCTGAACTAGGATCTGGGGACCGTCCCCCAGTCCTCTACATGTGCACATGTTCTATGTCCGTTAATTCCAGGCTATCTCAAGTTACATACTGGGGTGGGTTTTTCCCCCATGTCCCGAAAAACCATAAAATCATGCTTTGAAAATGTTTTTGTCTCAATAATAACTTAAATCATAAACTGTCATGTAATAAATGTAGTAAAATCATCTAACGCCCTAAAAGCATGAAAATAAGTCTGATAAGAAAATACGAAATGAAAATCCAGTAAAAGAGAAAATTTCCACTCATGGTTAAGAAGTCTGACTGGTATTACTCGCTTGTAGAGAAAACTCTGATTCGTGCGATGATCTTCAACGAATAAACTAGGTTAGGAATGTACTAAGAAATGCACTTCAGAAACAAGCTGAAATCTGCTTATTCTAGTATACGCTATCACTCTGAGGGTATCGTACTCTTAACATGATACAATATGTACGTATAAGTTGATACGAGCTTATTAGATAACCTCTTAATGCGTTCGGGTGACGCTGGGATGGTTTGAAACTGATTTGGGCCATTTTCTTATCACGCGTCGCGACGCAAAGCATTGCGCATCGCGACGCGAATCAACCAGAGACGTGCCCTGAGTTTTTCTGTGCACATCGCGATGCATGAATCCTTCGCGTCGCGAACCAGAAGCATTCCTAGGAAATTCCCAGATCGCGTCGCGACATAGGGCTAAATTTTGGCCTAAAAACCATGCTTTAATAACCCTTATGCTCCACATCTTTCCTTATTCATTCTTCAAACAAGAAAATATGACAATAAGTACCTAAGATATATCATCAATATCATCCTCAATACTAACTCATATCCTTACTTTCAATTCTACTTGGTTTAAACTCAAAGTTTAACAAATTGGGAAAATTCCCACAATCATCAATTTGACTTAATAACAACTCATTCACCATCTCACTCAAGTTATCAACTTATCACAATCATCCAAACATCAAAACATAATAAATAACACTTTGGGTCAAGATTGTGATTTTACCTTGAATCAAATTCTTCATTCTCAACTAGGGCTTCCATCCTCTCTTTTATCTTCCTAAACTTGATGTGGGTTGAAGCCTTCCATTCTCTTCTCTAATTTCTTCTTCTTCCTCCTTATTGCTTCTTCTTTCTTCTTCTTCTTTCCCTCTTCCATGTTTTCTCTCATCTCCTTCTTGATTTTGTAATTTTGTGAAATGTCAATAGTAACTCCTTTATATACTAGGGCTTCTTTGAAATTGTCAAAGGTAAAGAAAATCTTAGAGTTTTGTAGAAGTTTTGAGATTTCTCTAGAATGACCCCCGGGCACTATTCATCCTAATTTTTAATCTGTATTTTCGACTTACTTCTGCTCCGAATTTGGACAAATGGTCAATAGGAAAGTTTTAGATCTCGATCTCAGCTTTCCGGCGATATAAATTCATAATAATCAGAGTTCGTATGAGAAAGTTACGTCCCAATTACCGTGGGCTATTCAGAATGGAATATCTTAGAATCTCGTATCGGACTTCCAAAGAATCTATCTATTGTCCCCAAAGTCATTCCATAAGTATATCTGTGTCTCAACATAATTTATGTTGTAATACCTTCGTCCCGCAATACCATGGTACTATAGTGTAACAGTGGTAGAATTACCGATCGTTACAAAAAAATTTAATTATCTAGATATTTAACATTTAAATATCTAAATAATTAATTAATGCGATTATTATTTTATATGTTTTTTTTATTTACATTAAATAACAAATACATATATTAATGGCATGTGTCAAAGTCTCATTTGAAAATTAATTAATATATATCAAATCAAATCTTGTATCAAATACAAATACATATTAATTATTAATTGACCGAAATGCCCCTAATGCATGTATTTTCGTTTAACCGTTTAAACTATTTGAATTAAATCATTTAATCCGGTGAGTATTATGAATAATCTATATTATTCATAATGTGTTACCCAAGTGCTCAACAAGTATACTTCATATTGTGGGACTCTCTAAGTTTAGGTTTATTCGTCACATAATCAAATTTTGTGTCCATAATTCACCCACTCATGAATTATGATTACCACAGATTATCTCGCTAAACTATGCAAGTCGAGATCATTGCATACGTATAATCCCTCCATCACATGCTATCAATACTATATCGGGGATATAGATAAGAACGTCAAATCCCTAAGGTATAATATAGTTGACTTTTAAATTTACGATCTCTAAATAACACTCGGAACTCGCTTCCAAAGTATACCACGACCACAGATTTACTAGATCGTAAATACATATATGATACCTATACCATATACACAGGACTAACAGATTCCATCTAATACTCAAAGGATATCATGATCATCAGTCCACACCTAATGAACTGGTGGAGGTCTGATCTAAATAGATCGGTGACATGACTGCCATCAAAGTGTGGATGATATCTCATATATCTATAGTGGTATCTTAAATCGAAGGACCACTATGCTACTCGACTCGAGAAGATTCCTATTGACGTTGGTGTACCATCTATTAGGAAATCTCCGGTGAGTCATTTAGTGTTTATCAAATAAACACCTACATGTCTATACGAGTCTCATAATACTCATTGTTCATTGGGATAAACCATCAGACCAAGTCTCGATATACGACATATACCGGTCTCAGCGGATTTTACTAACTGACCCGTGTCAGTAAATCTTTACCATGAACTTTATTTGATAATATACTTCTAGTAATGACACTTCCCAATGTCAATTACAAACTACTTTGTAACTGCGCACTAAGAAATATATTATCGGGTCTTTGTCTAATATATACATATCACTAAATCATATTTAGTTTCAATCTAATCGTAATTAGGTCGAATATGCATATAAAAGCAACAAGTAATACCATAAATAAGTAATATTATGGAAAAATGAATTGTTCGTATTCATGAATCGGACATAAATATGATCCGGATTGGCACTCCGAGCACCAACCCTAAAAATTTCTCCCACTTGCTCTAGTGCCAATCCACAGTATCATATACACATCTAAATGTGTATTACATACGCATGGTCCTTAAGAGCTGACCTAGCACTCAAAAGGTAGGCAATAACAAGTATTCCCGCTATAATATATTGAGTTTGTCCAACAAACCAAATTGTTTCTTTTAGCCAGCATCATTCATATATTGTATAACCTAAGTTATACATCAATATGACTCAGATGCGACATCAATATTGTGCAGTAGCTACTGAGTTGTCTATGTATTTAGAGATCAAATCTAAATATTATGAGACAACCGCAAGCACAACACTAAAATCAAAACTTCTAATCCATAAGATCACTATGCAACTTCATAAGTCGACACTTCATAAGTTACAACTAATTCCACTAATATAGTAGAATCAACTGTGACACTCTCACTGCATCGTTTTTAACTCTATATGACGTAGACTGTCTAACGTCATAATTAGACTCAAAACTAATCTGACCCTAATGGTTGCAGACTATATTCTCCATGAATAAGAAACTCACTCTTAATATCTCAAAGATAACAAAGAACATGTTTCAAGACATATCATATTGTGTATAACGTATCAAAATAGCTCGTAACAATTACGATTAAATCGATATCTTTAATCGCACATAATATAGTATTCACTATGCCACCATCATATGATGCATAAGATTGACTAGACATTCTAATCAATTTCTCTTTCGACAAAGGAATCATCCTTTATGAAAGATGAATATTATATACAAGAGACACTAAATGTCAAACAGTTATATTAACTGTCACACATATAATCTTGTTGTGTCCTTTATTAGATCACATCCAATGCACGACTAATGGGAGTATTTCACAAGTCTCTTGTTTTTATATTGTATATGAAACTTTATATCAAATATAACAGACTACCCCCACTGCTTTCACGAAGAAAAGAAGACTTAGGTAAACCTTTTACCTTATAAACATCTCATTATTACATTAATAATGATAACGTCGTTAGGATATACAATACTAGAAAGAAATAAGTACGCTCCCACTAACCTTACTATCACATATGTATTCTCTATACTTTGATAAAATTAGACAATCTGACTAATATCAAAATTAGAGAACACATATTTTCATAAAGCTTATTTGATTCTACAATGGGCTCTATAAGTTGGTATATCAAACTGTGATCTTAACAGAATACAAACTACAGGGCCATTCCTGAACGAACTCTTCAAGCAAAGAAATCACAATGGATCTCTTCTTCGAATAAACCATTCAGGAATGCCCTTTTGTATTCCTAGCTAAAATACATAGTTTAATATCAACATTAACCAACAGATCCTTAATTGTAGAATCTACAGTAGATTGATGTGTATAACTTTTCTCACTGTCATACTATAAAGGTCAAACCTTTAATAAGCTCATTATTCTTTTGCTGCGCAAATCATTTACATATTTTATGAACGATTCATAACGAGAGCTCAATCAAGTTCCAAACTTGATCGTAGTAAGCTATAAACAATCTCAGATCTATGGTTTAATGCTAACTTCTGAAATCGATATCAAATATCACTTCCACTATAAGTTATAGGATAATTTTCTTCGATAAGAAAATAACAGAACCATTTAGTATCAAATACTTCGCACATGATTCTGACATCCTATTGGACTTATATGGAAGATTTCTAAGGGTCTTTTCATCTTATTAATTATGTAGTTCCATTTATAGTTTTATCACTCTCACATTTGACTTCACTAAGTCAAGTCTTTTCTACAATGGTCAACATCCGATGTTACACACCAAGTAATAAAATAATTTTATTAGTCGGGATCGTAGAAAAGATATTCTATTAAATAGAATACAATATTATATTAAATAGAATAAATGATAAACTTTTTCTTGTACCTCCGAGGCGTAAGTACTTTTCAATTATATAACCATTATACAAAAGAAAGATTCAAATCTCAAACTTTTCAAGATTCGAATTTTCTACTTAGACATATCATATATATAACTGTAGAAATTAATGGAACCTTAATTAAAAGGATGAATTAGTGTTACTAGAGCATATCCCCAAGAGTATTGAAACTAATTCGGTAACACTCAATATCAAACCAATCAAATCGTATAGGATTCGATTTCTCCCACTGACTAATTCCATCACGATGGAATCGTAGAAGAATAATATTGAGTAAGAATCATATTCATTGAATAATCTTATAACTAATTACCATAAATTCATATGTTTGATCATATCAAACATCTTTGAACTATTCAAAGAATCATGATGAATTTTAAAGATACAGTTTTCAAAACTTCAGATCGAAAATTTTTGAACCAGTCAAAATATTTGATCCATGTTTCATTAGAACAGATTGAAAGTTCTCGAACCTTTCAAGACGTTCAATATGTATTCTTTCATAAATGCGTAACTAAGTCATGACAACTCATTAACCAAGTTACGAAGTAAAGAAAACTACTCAAGGCAATTTATAATTCATTAAACTACATACATCCAATGTATTAGTTTAATAAATATGTGGTCCAATGACGATCATTGGTTAAATGAGATTTAATCACATTCCCAGAATAAAATATTCATTAAATGGATAGGGATATGTGGTGTGATCTCGTATTAGGCCATACATTACCATACGGAATAAGCATCTAATGCTTATGTGATAAAATCTCATAAAATATTGTTCTAAGTTTACTTAACCGAATATTTTTCTTAATGGTTATCTCTATATCAATGACACTACTAGTCGTATTAAAATATGTAACAACTGTTTATAAAGAACAAGTAACTATCCAATAGTTCACAAGTTCTGATATTAAATATCAAAACAATCATTAAACACTATTTTAAATAACTAGACAGGAGATCTGGTATCCAATACCTATAGTTGTCATATTGTGAGAATCAATATTCTCTACACACAACTATAAACATCTCCTTTCTTTAGCTTTATAATTTGTCTTCAACTATTCACAACAATTGTAAATAATTGATTAACAAAATGTGTCAGACATATGACCTCTAAGGTCACTAAAGCCAAGAAATGTCATTATTAGATAAATAAATACCTAATGGGATTTTCTTAATGTCAGTCAAGAATCTCGAGACATGTACTAATTCACGTCAATTCTTACTGCACAAGAAACTATTCTCTCTATAGAATTATATCCTAAAACAGATATCTATTTAGATTACCTAATATGACTTAGTAACTAAGTCACTAACCATCTTAATTTTTCAAGAAAATCGGAACAACAGTTCCCGATGGTTTAGACTAATCTAACAATATCCATGCCTACTCATAATCTAAAACTTATTCTAGAAATCTGCAACCATAAGTGAAGTCAGAAAAAATATAGATAAATATGCATGCAGTGGATTAGAAGTTTAATTCTATATACACAATAGAATAAATGAAACAACATAAGCGAAAAATTTCATAATATTATATAGTACCTTATGTTGGTTTTATTCTAGGTCCCAAGATCATCAAACAAGCATGAATAAGTGTGAAATACATATCAAAGAAGTTGCGGAATACTTACATTGATCGGTCGAGACGATTTGGTGAAGAAAAAATTGATTTTGCTCCTCCAAAAACGCAACTGCAGTGACCAGTCCACTGCCTCACGTTTTTCAGTTTTGAGCTGAGATTTGAGCCTCGAATTTGCGTCGAACGATTCCCGGCTCGTGGGTGAGTTTCCCTAACACCTTCGCAAGTCTCTCGGAGTGCTAGCTCCGCTTGATTTTGCCACAAAATCAAGGCACATGCTTCCCAAACTCACGGTATTTCAAGAGAAACCAGTGAGCTTCACTGCCCATTTTGGGCGTGAATTGTGTGAGAGAGAGAGAAGAAGAAAATGTGAATTAGGTTGTTAGAAAGTGTAAAACATTTACCTTATATATTTTCCAAAATATAATAAAGGTAATTACATTTTATTTGGCTTTCAAAAAGTCAAATACTAAACTTTCCAACCACTAACACTATTCCAACAACTCACATCACTCAAAGTGTCAAGTTGTCTTTCAATCAATCAATCACATCAATCAATCAAATGTCACATCACTCAAAGTGACATGTGATTTGACGCTTGATGCGACTAATGATTTGACGCTTGATGTGACTTGCGTGCCGCACTCGAATTCGAAATGCGAATGCGCTCGCAATCACTCTCGGGCTTGGTTTCGCTAATTCCTAATTAGCGAATTCTCCGTTGCGTCGTAAATAAATGATTACGCCTAGCGAATCCACTATTCACGTCGCTAACGAATTAATTCTAAATTAATTCGCTTGCCCAAATTAAAATCCAATTTCAATTTCGCGTCGAAATCCAATTTCATTTAATATATCGAATATATTAACTTTACCGATTAATTCCAAATTAATCGTTTTCTCTCTTTAGACGATATTTTATCCTAGATAAAATATCTCCGTAATTAATCCCAGATTAATTTTCTCTCTCATCAAATTAATCCCAGATTAATAAATGTGCGAGTCATACGTCATCGGTGTATCATTGGGAAGCGACCCATGAGATCCCCGGATATGTTGGCAGTAAATACGGTCGTCGGACTATCCGAACACGTAAGTACCAAGTACCACGTCCTACCGATTTACAAGACAAGGTTAGCTTCTAGCAAAACGCCATGTCTATCCAATTCTCCGGAAATATTCTTACAGGAATATATAAGGATCTATATCAGGCATAGTATACCAAGTATCGTGCATATCGGCCCAGTATCGGATAGTCACGTGCTAGGCCTGGGGCTGGATAAGTGTCTGCCCCGTACGAAGCACATGTCGGATGTCTGGTAACTAGTCTCTATAATCGGATATACATGACCTTGTCATAATATCCCGATGGCTGCAGCACCTCAGAGTACTAATACCGTATCCTGCGTGACATCATCTCCACTATGACTGGAGTGATACTTCCGTCTTGACATCACACCCAATACTCTACGATTCTCAATATACTCAGCTTCGGCGTACACAGAACCAGTTAGAATCCTAGACGACCTCAACTAAAGTATATTGATTGTCGTAAGCATTAGCGATGCAAGTCTCAGGTTAAGACCAAATACACCTACCCTGATGTCGGATTCCCATAGACACATAGTCATAATACCAATGGGATTCCGAGGGGTCTATCCAGAGCGAAGCTATTTCCCGTACCATCGGTGAAACACAACCTCCTATCGCACTTGCATGAGTATCCAATACCCAAATATATGAGAACTATGCTGTTGTGCCCTCACAACGTGCACAAGTGCAATACTAGCCTATTCCGCATTATCGATGTCCAGTCTCGATAATACTACGACTAGGGATATTTAATGATTAATCCTTCGTGGACTGATACTGTCTCATATCATCTCAATCCAGGAACTAATCATATGGACCTCTCTTCATTTATATATCTAAGGTGATCTAATCACAAATGATGAGAGTGCAATTTCCTTGTCACATAGTTAATTTGTACAACATCACTATGATCTGCACAAATAGTGACGCTATGGGTCATATTATCCAACACCTTAGTTATGGATTCTTAACCCAGCAGTGCCTCCCACTACTTTATGTAATACCGTAATCCCCAATGGAAAACGGGAATCCAATAATTAAATTGAATTACATAGTGAGAAGTGGACCCATGAATATATTTCGACTCACAGCTTTGGCACGTTCTCGCCAACGTATATTCACAGGTAGATAACTCATTGTCAATCACACTCACTGTGACTCCTGATTTCGATCCTGACCATTTCTCGTTGTGACAGCGTTGGCATGTTCACATGAGGCGTATCAAGGCTTCAATTGTCAGTGACAAACTCAAGCTACCGATAAAGTCCTGACAGCTTTGGCACGTTCGGGATTTCCACTTTCACTTGAATTTGTCTATTATCATATAAGTTCTACCGGCGTAAATGAACTGCCATCAGTCATAAATGCACAGCTTTGGCACGATACAGCTACAACATCATGAAATCATTTGCATCCGTACTGACAAGGCGGACCAAGTAACAAGTATTCCTAATACTAGTTACTTTAATGCCTTATTTAAGCGGTGATATTCCTAAAAAGGGTTATTACTCTACATCAAATGCAGATATATAATCTAGATCAATTTCTCAACAATTTAATTCTACCTGGGAAAACATAACTTAACTTAACCATTAAATTTCTGTTATGTTTTCCATTAGTGTAGAACCGAAAAATTAAGAAACATATAAATTACATGCATGTGAAAATATCAAAATTGAATTATATATCATATATCAAGCATGACCAATGTAATGGATGAAGGATCAGACCTACTCTGATACCATGTTGTTGGGGTTTTAACGCGGGAGCAGCGGAAGTGCGCGGTTCGGGCGAAATCGTAACTTTAAAAACTTTTAAAATTACCAAATAAATTATTCAATATTCAATATGAATAATTCTTTATATTTCACCTAAACATATTTATTCGATATCAAATAACGACATAAATAGGTTAGAAACATCGCGAAACTTTTACGAAAATATTTTTCCGCAAAGTGGCATAAAACATATTTTTATCCGAACCGACCAACCAATACATACGGGGGCTGCCCAGGTCAGCCCCAATAGTACTCGGGCAGTTCATGGGCTGCCTAAACAGTGACCAATTCACTGTTTGGACAGCGGACACCCGGTAAGCCCGAAACTCACCCGGTAACGTTGTTTTCCGCCGTTTTCGCATATTTCAACTCCGAAATAATTTCCCACAATTGTTCCAATGCCCAAAACACATCCAATACATTTATACAACATACTTTTCATCACCAAAAATACAAAAATTCCAGATCTGATTTGGTAACTAAAAATATCATTTTTCATGCTTTAAATCCAATTTTCTCAACATTAATCATATTAATACTTACACCAACCAAAGTCACCACAAATAAAGAAATCAAGAACAATTCTATGAGTTACAAGAGTGGTCATAACACTCTACAATGGCAAGAAGTCATCAAATGATAAAATTGAACTAATATTACACTAATATTATTCAATCTACCTTCACACATGCATCTACCCACCAAATCCATCCTCCAAATCAAAATGTCCCAAAATATAAGAAAGGAATAAACCCTAGAACTTGTCTAGATGCTCAAGAAAAATAAAAAAAGCTTTCTAAGTTTAAGAGTTATGAAGATTACCTCCAAATCTCCTAATTTCCTTAAACTTTTTCTTGATTTCTTCACTTTCTTCAAAAAAATTTCGAGACCTTTTCTTTATCAAAGGATTCGGCCATGGCAAGCTTGTGAAAGAGAAAACAAAATTTTCAACTTAAAAAATTAGCCTTAACCGACTTTGAGGGGTATTACGGTCATTTCTACAATTTAAACTAATAAAATAATAATAAACTTTAAGTTAACAAATCCAATTTGTAAACCTTAAGCTTAATATAATCATGCCACATGTAACCAATAATAATCAAACATATTGCATAACAATTATGTAATATTGATATAATTTAATTATCTAGATATTTAACATTTAAACATCTAAATAATTAATTATTGCGATTATTATTATATATGTATTTTTATTTATATTAAATAATAAATACATATATTAATGGCATGTATCAAAGTCTCATTTGATAATTAATTACTATGTATCAAATCAAATCTTGTATCAAATACAAATACATATTAATTATTAATTGACCGAAATGCCCCTAATACATGTATTTTTGTTTAACCGTTTAAACAATTCGAATTAACTCATTTAACCCAGTGAAGTATTATGAATAATCTATATTATTCATAACGCGCTGCCCAAGTGCTCAACGAGTACACTTTATATTGTGGGACTCTCTAAGTTTAAGTTTATCCGTCACATAATCAAATTTCATGTCCATAATTCACTCACTCATTAATTATGACGACCACGGCTAATCTCGCTAAACTATGTAAGTCGAGGTCAATGCATACGGATAATCCCTCCGTCACAGGCTTTCAATATTATGTCGGGGATATAGATAAGAACGTTAAATCCCTAAGGTATAATATAGTCGACTTTTAAATTTACGATCTCTAAATAGCACTCGGAACTCGCTTCCAAAGTATCCCACGACCATGGATTTACTAGATCGCAAATACGTACATGATACCTATGCTTTGTACACTGGACTGACGGATTCTATCTGATACTCACAGGATATCATGAGCATCAGTCCATACCCAACGAACATGAGGAGGTCTGATCTAAATATGACGTGACTGTCATCAAAGTGTGGAGGATATCTCATATATCCACTGTGGTATCTCAAGTAGAAGAACAATTATACTACTCGACTCGAGAAGATTCTTATTGATGTTGGTGTACCATCTATTAGGAAATCTTCGGTGAGTCATTCAGTATTTATCAAATAAACACCTATATATCTATACGAGTCTCCCAATACTCATGGTTCTTTGGGATAAACCATCGGACCAAGTCTCGATATACGACATGTACTGGTCTCAGCGGATTTTAATAACCGACCCGTGTCAGTAAATCTTGACTAGGAAATTTAGTTGATAATATACTTCCCAATGTAAATTACAAACTACTGTATAACTACGCACTACAAAATATATTATCGAGTCTTTGTCTATGTAACACCCCGCCAGAGGCAGGATGCTACCGGCAGGAGACAGGATTGACCCATCTCCATAAGTCTCTGAATTTACCGAAAATTCGGCATGATGTATCCTAAAACTGGACAACGTGGATCGCAGTCCAGCATCAAACAGAATATAAGAAAACATCAAACTAATAAAAGGACCTCAGGTCCACATAAAACTCATCAAAACCACAACCTAAGTGCTACGTGCCCACATCATCTATCAACTCTCAAGGACTATGTGCCCACAACATCGTAAACAATCAAAACTTTAACTTATTAATACAAACCTAACGCTCAGCACAAAAACAACAGAACGTGAATCACAAATCCTATGCTTCTAAACCTTTTCAGGACACTTGCGAGGGTGACTGCCGCTTGGGTTATACGCACCTCGAGCATGCCTTCCAAAGTTGAAATGGTTGACCCATTAGGTAGCCAACCTGTAAAACTAGCAAACTGGTTTGGTGTGAGTTATAAAAACTCAGTAAGTAACCATGCTAACACTACACGCAAACAATTCATATAAGTCAACCACATTAGAAGTTTTGTCAAATTTACTAAGTTACGACGAGTTAAGAGATTTCAACTTTTGTTATCATTTATACTTTATTTACGTCAAGGTTTCATATCTTCATGTTTACATACATGCCAATCTCATAACTAAGATTCAAAACATACAAAGGAAAACTCGAATACCATAGAGTATATCATTTAACATTAATTCCACTTCAATCACATGAAACACGAAGTCATACATCTATAATTCTTATCACAAATATCCATATTTGAAATATCATCAAATCGATGAAACAATCACATTTCCTTCAATTCAAACATACTTATCTTATATACATGCAAATACATATCATAGTTCTTATAAATATACGTACATACCATTACAACTTGGCAAACATGCTTTATAACCTCTGATATTCTCATTGGTTTCAAATCACCCATTCATTTCACATAAGAATACACGATCCATACATAACACGAGTGTTATCATACACATACAGACACTCAAACATATTTACAAACATCAACCAACCAACCACGAAGCACACACAACAACCGACACATCAAAGATCACATCATTCACAGCACATACATACGATTGGCTTATGGACACAATGCTCGTACGAGACTCGTTACCTATTTTAGAATAGGTATGAGATGAATTTCGTCTGAACGAATTCCTAATCAGCTCGACTATTACACCACGAAATTATCACCCAATTAAACATACACACGCGCACACATATCACGTGACACAAACTCATCACACGACCTCTCATACACAAGCACATACATGCCAAACATTGTCTATTATCTGAATCTTCGTATACATATGCACTTACATCAAACATATGAACATAACATCAAATTCTGATACCATAGCCTTTAACAATCTTCATATATTTAACTTATCAATCAAATACACTTTATTTCTAAATTTCTTATCGGAAGTATTCATTCATAAACATATCTCATCGCATACGTACTAGAGCTTCACCTTTACCAAATTAGAAACCATGATTTATTCCATATACCTATGCCATATACCCGACCTATACATGTCTTAACATCATATATACACATGCGAATACATGTTTATATACCCATACATTTACATATTCACTTACATACACGTAACCATACTTTTACTGGTTCTTACCCTTACGTACATCCATATATACACTTAGATATTAGGCCTATCAAACATTTCACTTCATGTCATGGCAATAACAAAAACATCTATATATGTGGGGGTTGATTGGCTTATCTATACATAACCTTGAACTTTGTTCTCAATACCATCTCTTAACTATCTTCTTCTTATCATAAACATGTCAGTCATTTCTATACATATATATATATATAAATATATACGTATAATCAAAACACGAATTCACCAGCTTAAGTTCTCATCGCATGAGTTACTAACATGGCTTCACGAGCACTACAGGTCTTAGTCACATCGAGATTTCGAGGCTATATACGAACTCCAAACGATCCCACAAACGTACTGGAATCGACAGAATTCCGATCGAAACTACTGTTAATCATGGTAACTACTCATCCGAACCTTTCTTCCTCATTTTGCGTGAAACCGGGCATGGAATGGAAAATCCATCACCGCCAACTTGTAGTACTCTTCGAGAGCTTCGATTTGACGGGTGGCTCGGGTCATGAAATGAAGCGACGAGCCCGGATCAAGAAACCCATCTCGCACATATGTTCTTTTTTTTTCTCACTGCTGGCGGTGATCTGGGGCCGCCTCCGGCCACCTTCAGACAGGGGGTGAGTGGGCGCACCCCCTGGGCCGTCGGTCGGCCAGTGGTGGCCGGCTGGCAGGCCGACGAGCCTAAAGAACCAAAATGCATTTTTGAGGAGGAGGGGCGACTTGGAGGGTTTTGGTTTCTTATGCAATTTTCGCAATTATGAGAAACATCAGGGTATATATAGGAAAGTTTTTGAAAATTTCGTTATGACCCTTGAAAATTACAATTATGCCCATGTCATGGAACTTTCTAGAAATATCATATTTTTAAAGCCTTTCTGATACAAATTTTGAAAAGTGTTCAACATGAAAGTTGTTTGTCTCGGGAAACGAGTCTGATGGTTCAAGAATCAGCTCAATCGAAGTTCGTTTGAAAGTTTTATAGCTGAAATAAGATACTTTTACGCGTATAACTGATAAAACAGAAATCGCGTAACCGGTTCTCAAAACCACGCGTTTTCCAACGCGGGGAATCTTCACTTTAAAATATTCCAATCTATTTCCCAACACATAAACCCTGATTTTTTATTACCATCTTGTTCCAAAACCTTAACTTCAATTCGGAAACCTTCCGGCACTGTTCCGAAAAACTCGGGATATTACATCCTCCCCTCCTTATAAAAATTTCGTCCTCGAAATTTCTCCGTCCTTATTTCTGATCATTCGGAACTGTTCTTATGTACATTACCATCTTGTTTGTGTTGGGTTTCTAAGGTGTTCCCAAGATCAATTCAAGCATAAAACATGTGAATACATTAAGGAGAATAGCGGAAATAAACTCACTTTGATCGGATATAGGATGCGTTGATAACAAAAATTTTGCTTTAAAAAGTTCCTCCAAGCTCCTCTTTGAATGTTGAATCCAAGCTCCTAGCTTTGATCTTGATTCCAATCTCTTGGGATTGGTTTCCCTATCACCTTATATGATTCCTTTGGTGTGCTAGCACTTTGAAAAATTGCCACAATTTTTCTTCTTCCTTTTAGAGTGTTTCGACCAAGCCAAATGGGAGAGGGAGAGAGTGAAAAATCGTGAATGAGAGAGAGAGGAAGATGACGTTATGTTGACTTATTTTTTATTTCGAAAATCAAAATGATGATATACCAAATATCCAACATTTGGTATATGTGAATCAAGTCATCACCTTGAGTAATTTACAAGTCTTCACTAACTTCCATCACAATAAAGTGAACAAAGTGACAAGTGATGTGACTTGCGATGTGACATGTGGACCCCACTTGATTCAAAATCCGAATGGGCCCGCAACATATCCCAGGCTCGGGTTCGCTAATTCTGAATTAACGAATTTTCCGTTGCGACGTAATTAAATCAAATTTAATTAATTAATTGAGCCTAGTAAAATTACTATTCACATCGCTAGCGAATTAATTCTAAATTAACTCGTTCGCCCAAATTAAAATCTAATTTTAATTCCGTTATGAAATCTAATTTCATTTAATATATCGAATATATTATTTTATCGATTAATTCCAAATTAATTGTTTTCTCTCTTCAAATAGTATTTTATCCTAGATAAAATCTCTAATTAATCCTAGATTAATTATGTTCGAATCATACATCATCGGTGAATCTTTGGGAAGCGACCCATGAGATCCCTGGATATGTTGGCAGTAAATCCTGTTGTCGAACTATCCGAACACGTGAGTACCTCGTACTACGTTCTTTCTGATTTACGAGACATGGTTGGCTTCTAGCAAAGCACCGTGCCTACCCAATTCTCCAAAAATATCCTTAAAGGAATATATAATCTATGGCAGTCGTAGTATACGTAGTATTGCATATAGCGATCCAGTATCGGATGTCACATGCAAGGACTGATGCTGGAAAAGTGTCTTCCCCGTACGAAGCATATATCGGATCACAAGCAACTAGTCTATTTAATCGGATAATCATGACCATGTCATATTATCCCGATGGTTGCAACCCATTAGAGTACCAGTTCTGTATCCCTGCGTAATCATCATCCCCATATGACTGAAGTGATACTTCCATCTGTAGGGGTTTATTGCGGATATTCGGTAACGCAGCGGAACAGTGGAAAATCAAAATTTCCCAAGTTCAAAACTTTTTCTCGGATTAATAAAATAAACTTATTTATTTTATTATCAAATAATCAAATTATGAAATAAAACACTATAAATCAAATTTATGTGAATTTACCGAATTACCCTTATACTTTGTATTTTGTTCATTTTAGTCCGAAATTGTTCAAAACAATTTTGAATGATTCTAAATCATTAATAATATGAATTTAACATATCCCAAATGTCAAAATACAACTGGCAATAAAAATCCCAAATTTTATCACCAAGGCTGAGAGCCTCAATGAAGCATGTCAATGTGCATTTTGCACTTCCAAAGTTCAAAACATATTAAGACAAAATCCAATCAACCCAATATTTTACATGCATCATATACACATCCAAATACACCATATAAATGAAAAGCCCCAAATTTGGAAGTGGTCTTAAACCCTAATTTTTCAATTTCTTCAAATTGGACAAATTAGACCAAATTGGTTAAATCCAATACTTCAATCATGTTTCTTCCATCCAAATCAAGTCTCAACACAATGAAATAACTATAGATCAAATCTAGGTCATTTAAGAGTGGGTCAAAAACTCTAGATTAGCAACAAGTTTCTAAAACCATGAAAAGAATGCTAGTTAACATCTTATAAGCATTCTATCAACTTTATACCTGATCAACCCTTTTATCAAACTTTCATCAACCAAAAATACAAAGAATAAATAATGGAAAAACACAAGAACATCACAAGGTGAAGCCCATAACAAGAGGAACATTTTTCTCTCTAATGGAAGGTTGGAAATACTTACTAAATTCCAAGCTTTTCTTGATTTTTGCCTTTCATTCTCTCAAGCTTCTTTTCTTTTCTTCAATGGAGTTTTTGATAAAGTGTATTAGGTTAGCAAACCCTAAATGAAAACAAAACAATATATACTTGCACAAATAAGCCTTGGCCGAATTTTGATAGCATAAAATATCTTATATTTGTTTTTTGTTTCATTTAATTTTGCTTTACAACTTGTTAACTTTAATCATCAAACCATTTAATGAATTAAAGTTAGTCAAAATTTGCAACTCAAGCCATTAATAAAATATCATAGCTTTAAGATATTTATATTTTAATTAATTTAATCATTTAACAATTAATTAATTAATTAATTAATTAAATACAAATATATTAAATATATGTATTATATTTACAATAAATATCAAATACATATATATATTTATAATAGTAGTCAAATATCTCAATTTGACAATTAATTAATGTGTATTTGAATTAATCAAGCATTAAATGCAAATACACAAAAATTAAGGAGATGACTATCGGGTCCCTACACTTGTATTTTGTGTTTAACCTTTAAACGACTTTATAAATAATCAACATCATTTATCATTGTTGCCCTAGTGCTCTACGAGTATATTTCATTAGTGAGACTCTCTAGATTCAGACATACCCGTCACGAAATCTAATTTTGTGTCCATAATTTATCCACCCGTAAATTATGACGATCACGGATAAACTCGCTGAATCATACAGGTCGAGGTCATGGAAAATGTAGAATTCATCTGTCACAGGTATCCGGATAAATCCCAGAGATATAGATGTAAACGTCAAATCTCTATAGGGATTAACCAATCGACTATTCTATTAGCAATCTCAAAAAGAACATTTAGAACTAACTTCTAAATTGTACCACGGGCCCATGGCTTTTATCTGATTGCTAATCATATGGACTACCTATGCTCTGATACACAGAACTGACGGATCCTATCTCGATACACACAGGACACCCTGAGGATCTATCTACACCCAACGAACAGGCGGAGGTCTGATCTTAGTAGATCGGTGACGTGACTGCCATCTAAGTGTAGAAGATGTCTCATGCGCCCACAGTGGTATCTCAAGTCGAAGAATCACAAGTGCTACTCAACCCGATAAGATTCTTATTGATGTTGGTGTACCATCCATTAAGAATCTTCGGTGAGTCGTTCAGTGTTTATCCGCTATAAATACCTACACGTCTATACTAGTCTCCAAGACTTATGGTTCATTGAGAAACCATTGGAATCATATATTCCAGCATACGACATGTACCGGTCTCAACGGGTTTACTATACTGACCAAGTAGTGTAAACCCTGACCAGGAACTGTCTGAGAATGACAACGTCATGATACAACTCAATGTCAGTTGCGACACTTTTGCAACTGCACCATGACTAGTCATTCTAAGGTCATTATGTCTTTACCATATTAAAAGATACATTATATTATAGAAACTGCATATATTATTCAAAATAATAATGTTTTACAGAAGTATTCATAAACAAAATACAACCGGGAATTGGCGCTCTGAGCACCAACCCCAACAAAAACTCTCACTTGCTCTAGTGCCAATAACGATTGTATTTAATACCCATCGACTCCACTTGTTTATCAAACAACTTCGGAGGTATGGCCTTCGTCAGCGGGTCTGCTACATTATCTTCACTCGGTACCTTGCACACGACAATATCCCTTCGCGACACAATCTCTCGAATGATGTGGTACTTGCGTTACACATGTTTCGACTTCTGATGCGCCCTCGGTTCATTTGCTTGCGCAATGGCTCCAGTATTTTCACAGTATAACAGAATCCCATTCTCGATACTTGGGACAACTCCTAATTCTGTGACAAAGTTCTTTATCCACACAGCCTCTTTTGCAGCTTCAGAAGTTGTAATATATTCCGTCTCAGTGGTGGAATCTATTGTTGATCCCTGTTTGGAACTCTTCCAACAAACTGCACCTCTGTTAAGGGTAAATACGAATCTAGATGTAGACTTTCTATCATCGAGGTCCGATTGGAAATCAGAATCCGTATACCCGTTAAATTGCAATTTGTTTCCTCCATAAATTATTAACTTATCCTTAGTATCTTTAAGATACTTGAGGATATGTTTAATGGCCATCCAATGGTCATTACATGGATTAGATTGATATCTGCTAGTTACGCTAACAGCGAAACTGATATCAGGCCTTGTACATAAAATGGCATACATTATGCTACCCAAACACGAAGCATAAGGTTTATTAGACATTCTAACCTTCTCATCTTCTGTTTGTGGACTCATCTTCTTTGAAAGATGAATCACATGTCTGAACGGTATGTTTGTTGTCTTACAGTTACCAAAATTATACCGTTCCAAGATCTTATCTATGTACGTTGATTGGGATAACCCAATCAGCCTCATTTGTCTATCTCTATAGAGTTTTATCCCTAAAACATAGGAAGCTTCTCCCAGGTCCTTCATGGAGAAATTCTTACAAAGGTACGCTTTGACGCTTTGTAACATTCCTAAATCATTCCCAATGATTAGGATGTCATCAACATATAGGACTAAAAATACGACCATGCTCCCACTGGCCTTCTGATACACACAAGATTCTTCCTAATTCTTGAGAAAACCAGACGATCTAATAATCTCATCGAATCGAAGATTCCAACTTCGTGAAGCTTGTTTAAGTCCATAAATGGACTTCTTAAGCTTACATACCATACCCGAGTTTTCACTGGATGCAAAACCTTCTAGTTGTTCCATATAGATTTCTTCATCAAGAAATCCATTCAGAAAAGCCGTTTTCACATCCATTTGCCAAATCTCATAGTCATGATATGCAGCTATAGAAAGCAAAATCCGAATAGACTTAAGCATTGATACTGGTGAAAAAGTTTCATCATAGTCGACGCCAGGTCGCTGCGTGTAACCTTTTGCTACCAGTCGGGCCTTGTAAGTTTCAACCTTACCGTCAGGCCCGCACTTCCTCTTGTAAACCCATTTACAACCGATAGGAACAATTCCTTCGGAAAGAGGAACCAAGTCCCAAACTTGATTCTCATGCATTGAGTCTAACTCGGATTTCATGCCACTTTGCCATTTCACGGAGTCGATGTCCAACATCGATTCTCTATAGGTGAAAGGATCAGTCTCTTCAATTAAGAGAACATCTAGACTCTTTTCTTGTATCAAATACAAGCGTTCAGGAGGTCTAGATACCCTTTCTGACATACGGAGTGTGTGCGTTGAAGGTCATTCATCTACTTGAACTTCAGGTTCCTCTGTTGGTTCGTTGTTTTCAGGCTGGACTTCATCAAGCTCAACATGTCTATGATTACCACCTTCTGACAAAAATTCTACTTTTAGAAATTTTGTGAAGCGAGCTACGAACACATTTCGATGCTCGGTATCATAGAACAGATATCCCTCGTATTCGAAGGATATCCGACAAACCTAAACTTTTGACCTCGAGGCGAAAGCTTATCTTGCTGTGTCACACTGACATAGTCAGGACAACCCCAAACCTTAATGTAACTAAGATTTGGTCTCCTACCAAACCATATCTCATACGGTGTCGTAGGAATAGCTTTTGAAGGAATCTTATTCAAAAGATGTGCAGCTGTTAAAAGATAGTAGCCCCATAAGTAATAGGGCAAATCTGTGAAACTCAACATCGATCAGACCATATCCAATAAAGTCTGATTTCTCCTCTCAGATACTCCATTATGCTGTGGAGTATCTGGAGGAGTATATTGAGCGAGAATCCCATTCTCCTTCATATAATCCATGAACTCACCACTCATATATTCACCGCCTCGATCAGATCGAAGGCATTTAATATATTGACCAGTTTGTTTTTCTACTTCATTTCGGAACACTTTGAAATTTTCAAAGGTTTCCGATTTATGTCGCATCAAATACACATAATCGTACCGTGACAAATCATTGGTAAAGGTAATGAAGTACGAATAACCACTGTGAGCAGTCTGACTTAGTGGACCACATACATCAGAATGTACGAGTTCCAGTAAATTAGTGGTGCGGTGTCCAACACCAGAAAATGGGGCTTTGGTCATCTTACCATGAATACAGGATTCACAAGTTGGATAGGATTCAATGGTAAGATCTGGTATCAAACCATTCCTAACCAATTGGGTAAGGCATTTAACGCCTATGTTAATTAATTACAGGTAAACTACGTTTATTAACTCCAGTATTTAAAATATCTTTTGAAGTTTGCAATTTATAATGACCATGCTGGTTTGGACAACAAAGGATCTGAATATTACTTTTATCATATAAATAAAGAACAGTTCTTAATATTAATACAAAAGCCTTCTGTATCCAATACAAAAAGTGATATAATATTAGCTACACATCCAGACACAAAATGACAGTCATTTAACAAAAGTGTCACATTCGGCAATGATATCTCGCATACTCCCACTGCAACTGCATCTAGAGAGTCTCCACTCCCGAATCGCAACTGCATCTCTCCAGGCTTCAGTCTTCTACTTTCCTTCAGCACCTGCAACGAATTGCAAATGTGAATGGGACAAACAGAATCTAAAATCTAGTTGGATGTAACGGCTTCACAAGCCAAAGATATATCAATAACTGGAAAAATAAATATACCTGATGTAGATGCTATCTCCCTCCTCAGCTGGGCTATGTAGTCAGGACAGTTCCTTTTCCAGTGCCCGACTTTACTGCAGTGATGGCACTTGTCTTCAGAAGCCCTCTTGGGCTTTGCTATCTTTGCCTGTGGTTGAGGACCGGGACCCTTCTTCTTCTTCCATTTCTTCTTCTTTCCCTTGGACTAAGTCTGGGAAGAAGCAGAAAGTGATGTAGGTCTAGGAGGGCGAGTCGGTACTCCCTTCTTGAGGTCCTCTTCCACCGTGAACAACATCCTATGCAGCTCTTGATAGGTATAGATAATCTCGTTCATGTTGAAATACATCACAAACTGGCGATAGGAAGCTGGGAGCGAACCAAGAATGACACTCTTACCGAGAATGTCATTCAGAATGAGAATATGTTGCCTCATTTGATCAATCAAATCGATCATCTGAAGAACATGTGGGCTAACAACTTGTCCCTCATCCAATCACGCATGGAACAGTTCCATTGCGACCTTGTGAACAACTATTTTTTCTTGGTTCTTAAACGATTGTCTTAATCGTGTCATCATACCATAAAAATCTGGCATGCCATAGTATTGTTTCTTGAGTCCCGGGGAAAGAGAACTTAAGATGTATGATTTAACTCTTAAATCATCATCCTTCCATGATTGGAAGACTTCGCGTTCTTCCAGAGTAGCATCATCTGCCACAACAAGGAGCAGTAGACCCTCAAGAACATATCCCACCTTCTCAGAGTCGAGGACAATCCTCAAATCCAATTCCCGATTGACGAAGTTATCAGCGCCTTTTAGTTTGTTCACATCAAGTATACACGCAAACTGATTTGTGGATGGTGCCGCCATCGCAAATCTATCATATAGATCATGAAAAATGGTTAGCAGAAATTTAAGCAGTTTCATATAATATCATAAGCATAAACTAGATCATGGATTTTTAATCTAAAAATGCCCCTCCCACTAAATCATGCAATACTGTAATCCCCAAACAGAATACAAAGATTTAATAATTAAATTAAATAAAAATAGTGAAAAGTGGATCCCGTGAATATATTTCAGCTCACAGCAGAGGCACGGTCTCGCCTACGTATATTCATCAGTAGACAACTCATTTGTTAATCACTCACCAGTGACTATGGGTTTCCGGTCCTGGTCGTTTCTCATTTTCGCTGCTAAGGCAGGCTTACAAGGAGACGTACCAAGGTTAAATTCGTCAATGATAAACTCAAGTTACTTGCGTAACCCTGACAGCTATGGCACGTTCAGGATTCCGCTTTCGCTTGAATTTATCTAGTATCTAATATACATCCAGTATAAATAAATCTCTATCGGCTACACACTCACAGCAGAGGCATGGTCTTGGATGTAGTCACGGAGAAATATTTATAAATCGTATTGACAAGACGGACCACATAACATGCATCAAATACATAATTACATTTAAACCTTATTAATTAGGGATTTTCCGCTAAGTGTCATACACCATAAATCTAATTAAATTAGATTATAACATGCATGTATAAAGTCAAGAAAACATGATTAAACACTGAATTAAAGGGCTAATCATATTAGGGGGCCTAGAATCATACGTGCTCTGATACCATTTTGTAGGGGTTTTATTGCAGATATCCGGTAACTCAGCGGAACAGTGGAAAATCAAAATTTTCCAATTTCAAAATTTTTTCTCGGATTAATAAAATAAAATTATTTATTTTATTATCCAATAATCAAATTATGAAATAAAACACTATAAATCAAATTTATGTGAATTTACCGAATTACCCTTATACTTTGTATTTTGTTCATTTTAGTCCGAAATTGTTCAAAATAATTTTGAATGATTCTAAATCATTACTAATATAAATTTAACATATCCCAAATTTCAAAATAAAATTGGCAACAAAAATCCCAAATTTCAAAATACAATTGGCAACAAAAATCCCAAATTTTATCACCAAGGCCGAGAGCCTCAATGAAGCATGTCAATGTGCATTTTGCACTTCCAAAGTTCAAAACATATTAAGACAAAATCCAATCAACCCAATATTTTACATGCATCATATACACATCCAAATAGACCATTTAAATGAAAAGCCCCAAATTTGGAAGTGGTCTTAAACCCTAATTTTTTAATTTCTTCAAATTGGACAAATTAGACCAAATTGGTTAAATCCAGTACTTCAATCATGTTTCTTCCATCCAAATCAAGTCTCAACACAATGAAATAACTATAGATCAAATCTAGGTCATTTAAGTGTGGGTCAACAACTCTAAATTAGCAACAAGTTTCTAAAACCATGAAAAGAATGCTACTTAACATCTTATAAGCATTCTATCAACTTTATACATACTCAACCCTTTTTTCAAACTTTCATCCACCAAAAATACAAAGAATAAAGAATGGAAAAACACAAGAACATCACAAGGTGAAGCCCACAATAAGAGGAACAGTTTTCTCTCTAATGGAAGGTTGGAAATACTTACTAAATTCCAAACTTTTCTTGATTTTTGCCTTTCTTTCTCTCAAGCTTCTTTTATTTTCTTCAATGGAGTATTTGATCAAGTGTATTAGGTTAGCAAACCCTAAATGAAAACAAAACAATATATACTTGCACAAATAAGCCTTGGCCGAATTTTGCTAGCATAAAATATCTAGATATTTGTTTTTTATTTCATTTAATTTTGCTTTACAACTTGTTAACTTTAATCATCAAACCATTTAATGAATTAAAGTTAGTCAACAATTGCAACTCAAGCCATTAATAAAATATCATAACTTTAAGATATTTATATTTTAATTAATTTAATCATTTAACAATTAAATAATTAATTAATTAATTAAATACAAATATATTAAATATATGTATTATATTTACAATAAATATCAAATACATATATATATTTATAATATTAGTCAAATATCTCAATTTGACAATTAATTAATGTGTATTTGAATTAATCAAGCATTAAATGCAAATACACAAAAATTAAGGAAATGACTATCGGGTCCCTACACATGTATTTTGCGTTTAACCTTTAAACTACTTTATAAATAATCAACATCATTTATAATTGTTGCCCTAGTGCTCTACGAGTATATTTCATTAGTGAGACTCTAGATTCAGGCATACCCGTCACGAAATCCAATTTCGTGTCCATAATTTATCCACCCGTAAATTATGACGATCACGGATAAACTCGCTGAATTATACAGGTCGAGGTCATGGCAATTGTATAATTCCTCTGTCACAGGTATCCAGATAAATCCCAGAGATATAGATGTAAACGTCAAATATCTATAGGGATTATCCAGTCGACTATTCTATTAGCAATCTCAAAAAGAACATTCAGGACTAACTTCTAAATTATACCAAGGGCCCATGGTTTTTATCTGATTGCTAATTATATGGACTACCTATGCTCTGATACACAGAACTGATAGATCCTATCTCGATACACACAGGACACCTTGAGGATCTATCTACACCCAACGAACAGACGGAGGTCTGATCTTAATAGATCGGTGACGTGACTGCCATCTAAGTGTAGACGATAGCTCATGCGCCTACAGTGGCATCTCAAGTCGAAGAATCACAACTGCTACTCAACCCGATAAGATTCTTATTGACGTTGGTGTACCATCCATTAAGAATATTCGGTGAGTCGTTCAGTGTTTATCCGCTATAAACACCTACATGTCTATACTAGTCTCCAAGACTTATGGTTCATTGAGAAACCATTGGAATCATATATTCCATCATACGACATGTACCGGTCTCAACGGATTTACTATACTGACCAAGTAGTGTAAACCTTGACTAGGAACTGTATGAGAATGACAACGTGATGATACAACTCAATGTCAGTTGCGACGCTTTTGCAACTGTACCATGACTAGTCATTCTAAGGTCATTACGTCATTACCATATTAAAAGATACATTATATTATAGAAACTGCATATATTATTCAAAATAGTAATGTTTTACAGAAATACTCATAAAGAAATACAACCGGGAATTGGCGCTCTGAACACCAACCCCAACTTCATATTGACATCACACCCAATACACTACGATTCTCAATAAACCCAGAAGAGGCGTACACATAACCTATTAAAGTCCTGGACGAACATAACCAAAGCATATTGATTGTCGCAAGTACTAGCGATGCATGTATCAGGTTAAGACCAAATATACCTACCCTGATGCGGATTCCCATAGACACATAGTCATACTACCAATGGGATTCCGAGGGGTCTATCCAGAGCGAAGCTGTTTCCGTACCATCGATAAACACAACCTCATATCAGACTTCCATAAGTATCCAATATGTAAATATATGAGAACTATGTTGTTACGCTTCCATAACATGCACAAGTGCAATACTAGTCTATTCTGCATTATCGATGTCCAGTCTCGATAATACTACGACTAGGGATATTTAGTGATTAAAACTTTATGGATTGATATTGTCTCATATCTAATAATCCGGAACTAATCATAAGGACTTTTATCATTTATATATTTAAGTAATCAAATTACAAAATGATAATATGCAATTTCCATTGTCACATAGTTAATCTGTATAAAAACCACAATGTCTTTTACAAATAGTGACTCTATGGGTCATAATTGTCCAACAATCTCCCACTTGGCCTATAGCCAGTCACTCAAGCATCTAACACATGAACTATCTACTTGTCGCTCAAATTTTTACTGAGGAATAGCTTTCGTCAGCAGATCTACAATGTTGTCCTCTGATGCGACCTTCTCGATCTTCACATCGCCACGATGTATGATATCACGAATCAGATGGAAACGTCGAAGAACATGTTTGGATCGTTGATGAGATTGCGGTTCCTTAGCCTGTGCTATAGCCCCGTTATTGTCACAATATAATGAAACGGGCTCAGCTGCTAACGGAACTACTCCTAATCCAATTAGGAATTTATGGATCCAAACTGCTTCATTTGCTGCTTCAGCTGCAGCAATATACTACGCTTCTGTTGTTGAATCGGCAATAGTCTCTTGCTTGGAAGATTTCCAACTTACTGCTCTGTTATTCAAATAAAATATGTACCCGGATTGCGATTTACAGTCGTCTTTATCGGTTTGGAAACTTGCATCGGTATACCCAGTTACCTCAAGTTCTCAATCTCCATATATTAAGAAAGCATCCTTAGTTCGTCTAAGATACTTAAGGATATTCTTAACCGCCATCCAGTGACCATCACCTGGATCGGCCTGATGGTGACTACACATGCTCAAAGCATAGGAGACATCAAGTCGCGTACATATCATGGCATACATGATCGATCCAACTACGGAGGCGAACGGGATCCGACTCATGTTGTCTCTCTTATCTTGAGTTTTAGGACACATGTCCTTAGATAGAGTGACGCCATGTGACACTGGCAATAGTCTCATCTTGGACTGATTTTTGTTGAATCTCTTCAACACTTTGTCAATGTTCGTGCTCTGGGAGAGTCCAAGCAGCTTTCTAGATCTATCCCGATAGATCTTTATTCCTAGAATAAAGGTTGTTTCTCCCAGATCCTTCATGGAGAATTTTAATGAAAGCCAAGCTTTCACCGATTGTAGCATGGGAATGTCATTGCCAATAAGCAATACATCATCAACATAAAGGACAATGAATGTCAGTGCGCTCCCACTAACCTTCTTATATACACAAGGATCATCCTCGTTTTAAATGAAATCATATTCTTTTATGATCTCATCAAAACGTTGGTTCCAAGAACGCGATGCTTGCTTCAATCCTTAAATGGATCGATTTAACTTACAAACCTTGTTTACAAGTCTAGGTATGACAAAACCATCAGGTTGTTGCATATAAACATCCTCCAAAATGTTTCCGTTAAGGAAATTAGTTTTGACGTCCATCTGTCATATCTCGTAATCGAAATATGTAGCAATAGCAAGCATAATCCGAATGGATTTAATCATGGCAACTGGTGAAAAAGTTTCGTCGTAATCGACACCATGTCGTTGATGATACCCTTTCGCTACAAGCCTAGCTTTGTATGTTTGTACGTTGCCATCCATGTCAGTCTTCTTCTTGAAGACCCATTTGCAACCAATAGGCTTTACGCCTTCTGGTGCATCAACCAGTGTCTAAACATGGTTGGTGTACATGGAATCCATTTCGAACTTTATGGCCTCTTGCCATAAAGTGGAATCGATATCCTGTATCGCTTCCTCATACGTAGCCGGCTCGTTATCCTCAATGAGATTGATATACACATGAGGTGAGATTAGAAACTCATACCTCTCAGGTTGTTTTCTGACTCTCTCCGACCTATGCAGTCCTTGTGTATTCGAAGATTATGGTACAATATCATCCCTGATGAACTGTTCATGTTCCGTTAATGATTCTGTGCCAGGAATAGTATCACTCCGATTTTCATCGAGTTCTATTTTCCTCCCACTTACCACTGCATTTAAGAATTCCTTCTCAAGGAAAACTGCATGCAAAGCAACAAATACTTTGTTCTCTTGTGGGTGATAGAATTCATATCATTTGGTTTTAATAGGATATCCTACAAATAAGCATTTATCTGATTTGGGTTCTAGTTTGTTACCTTCCAAACGTTTGACGTATGCCTAGCAACCCCAAATCTTCAGGAATGAGAAACTCGATTTCTTTCATGTCCATATCTCATACGGAGTCTGTTGAACAGACTTTGACGGAACCTTATTCAAAATAAGTATTGCACTTTTCAAAGCATATCCCCATAAGGAAATAGGTAGCTCTGTGTGACTCATCATAGACCTTACCATGTCTAACAAAGTTTGGTTTCTCCGTTCGGACACACCGTTTAATTGTGGTGTTCCGGGAGGAGTCCAGTGTGAAAGAATACCATATTCTTTCAGGTAATCAAGAAACTCATTGCTTAAGTATTCGCCACCACGGACCGACCGTAATGTCTTAATACTTTTTCCGGTCTATTTTTCTATTTTGTGTCGAAACTCTTTGAATTTCTCAAGGGTTTTCGACTTGTGTCTCATAAGATACACATAACTATAACGCGATGCATCATCCATAAAGGTTACGAAGTATTCATATCCACCTCTAGCCTGGCTAGACATGGGCCCACATACGTCACTATGAACGAGGGCTAACAGTTCGGTGACACGTGCACCATTTCCTCTAAAAGGTGTTATAGGCATTTTGCCTAATAAACAAGATTCGCAGACGTCATATGAATTATGATCAAATCTGTCCAAGTACCCACTCTTCGAAAGTGTGGATATACGTGTCTTGTTTATGTGTCCCAGGCGACAATGCCACATATAATTTTCATCATTGTTACTTACTTTAAGTCTTTTGTTTGTTACATTATATGTTTGAGATTGATTTATATTCAAAATATAAAGACCATTAGTTACATCAGCAGTGCAAATCTCCATATCATTTTTATACATAAAACACCCAGTGTTTCTAAATACAAAAGTATACCCACATTGGGCTAACATAGATACAGAAATAATATTCCTAGTCAAACTAGGTACATAATAACAGTCTGAAAGTTTAAGTACATGCCCCGAGGGCAGTTCCAAAAAAAAGTGCCAACGGCCAAAATGACGACTCGTGTCCCATTTCCAACGCGGAGGTCAATCTCTCCTGAGGCCAGTCTCCTGCTAATCTGTACATATATGAGTACCACAACTAGAATCAAAAATCCAATTTTTAAAACTAGTAGTAGACATGTTTATTTCTATAACAAACATACCTGAAGCCGTTGCCTTGTTGGACAATTATGACTCATAGTTGTACAGATCATTGTGTTGTTGTACAAATTAACAATGTGACAAAGGAGATTGCTCTCTTATCATTTATGATTAGATCACCTAGATGTATAAATGATGAGAGGTCCCTATGATTTGTTCCTGGACGGAGAATGATATGAGACAGTATCAGTCCGCGAAGGATAAATCCTTAAATATCCCTAGTCAGAGTATTATCGAGATTGGACATAGATAATGCGTAAAAGACTAGTATTACACTTATGCGCGCTGTGAGGGCATAACGGCATAGTTCTCATATATTTGGGTATATGATACTCATGCAAGTGTAATAGGAGGTTGTGTTTTACCGATAGTACGGGAAACAGCTTCGCTCTGGATAGACCCCATCGGAATTCCATTGGTAGTATGACTATGTGTCTATGGAAGTCCGAAATCAGGGTAGGTGTATTTGGTCTTAACTTGAGACTTGCACCGCTAATACTTGCGACAATCAATATACTTTGGTTTTGGTCGTCCAGGGCTTTAACAGGTTCTGTGTACGCCTCTGCTGGGTATATTGAGAATCGTAGTGTGTTGGGTGTGATGTCAAGACGGAAGTATCACTCCAGTCATAGTGGAGATGATGGTCACGTAGGATACGGTACTGGTTCTCTTATGTACTGCAGTCATCGGGATAAAATGACAAGGTCATGTTTATTCGATTATAGAGACTAGTTACCAGAGATCCGATATGTGCTTCGTACGGGACAGACACAATTCCAGCCTCAGGCCTAGCACGTGACATCCGATACTGGATCGAAATATGCAATACTACGTGTACTATGCTTGATATAGATCAATATATTCCTGTAAGGATATTTCTGGAGAATTGGGTAGGCATGGCGCTTTGCTAGAAGCCAACATTGTCTTGTAAATCGGTAAAAACGTAGTACTAGGTAATTACGTGTTCGGATAGTCCGGCGACCGAATTTACTGCCAACATATCCTGGGATCTCATGGGTCGCTTCCCGAAGAATCACCGGTGACGTATGACTCACACTTTATTAATATGGGATTAATTAAATGAGAGAGAAAATTAATCTGGGATTAATTACGGAGATATTTTATCTGGGATAAAATATCATTTAAAGAGAGAGAACGATTAATTTGGAAGTAATCGATAAATTAATATATTCGATATATTAAACGAAATTGGATTTCGACGCGGAATTGAAATTAGATTTTAATTCGGGCGAACTAATTAATTTAGAATTAATTCGTTAGCAACGTGAATAGTGATTTCGCTAGGCATAATCATTTGATTACGTCGCAACGGAAAATTCATTAATTTGGAATTAGCGAACCCATATATTTTGGTATAAGATACTCATTCAAGTGTAATAGGAGGTTGTGTTTCACCGATGGTATGGGAAACAGCTTCGCTCTGGATAGACCCCCTCGGAATTCCATTGGTAGTATGACTATGTGTCTATGGAAGTTCGAAATCAGGGTAGGTGTATTTGGTCTTAACCTGAGACTTGCACCGCTAATACTTGCGACAATCAATATACTTTGGTTGTAGTCGTCCAGGGTTTTAACAGGTTCTGTGTACGCCTATGCTGGGTATATTGAGAATCGTAGTGTGTTGGGTGTGATTTCAAGACGGAAGTGTCACTCCAGTCATATGGAGATGATGGTCACGTAGGATACGGTACTGCAGTCATCGGGATAATATGACTATGTTATAGTTATCTGATATAGAGACTAGTTATCAGACATCCGACATGTGCTTCGTACGGGGCAGACATAATTCCAGTCCCAGGCCTAGCACATGATCATTCGATACTGGATCAAAATACGCAATACCACGTATACTACGCCTGATATAGATCGCTGATTCCTGTAAGCATGTTTCTGGAGAATTGGGTAGGCATGGCGCTTTGCTAGAAGCCAACCTTGTCTTGTGAATCAGTGTAAACGTAGTACGAGGTACTTACGTGTTCAGATAGTCCGACGACCCGATTTACTGCCAACATATCCGGAGATCTCATGGCTCGCTCCCTAAAGATTCACCGATGACGTATGACTCGTATTTTAATTAATCTGGGATTAATTTAATGAGAGAGAAAATTAATCTGGGATTAATTGCGGAGATATTTTATCTGGGATAAAATATCAATTAAAGAGAGAGAACGATTAATTTGGAATTAATCGATAAAATAATATATTTGATATATTATACGAAATTGGATTTCGACGCGGAATTAAAATTAGATTTTAATTCGGGCGAATGAATTAATTTAGAATTAATTCGTTAGCGACGTGAATAGTGATTTCGGTAGGCGTAATCGTTTAATTACGACGCAATGGAAAATTCGTTAATTTGGAATTAGCGATCCCGAGCCTGGGATTATTTGCGAGCGCATTCACATTTCGAATTCTAGTGCGGCACGCATGTCAAATCGAGCGTCAAATCGCAAGTCACATCAAGCGTCGAATCACATATCACTTTGAGTGATGTGACATTTGATAGATTGATGTGAGTTGATGTGAGATGAAAGAAAGCATTAAATACTTTGTTTTTTGAAATTGAAAAAGGTAAATGGTTTATTAATTTTTGGAAAATATAAACCTAATACAACTTTTTCTTTTCTCTCTCTCTCTCTTTACGGTTTCACAAGTTTTTGGAGCCAAATATTGTTCATCTTCTCTCTCGGCCGAATGGCCATATCTCTTCTATTTTTCTTCTGGTTTGACCGAAAATGGCAAGAAGAGATGTGATGATTTTTGTGGCAAAGAACATCACAAGTGCTAGCACACCTTTGGAGATATACCAAGGTGATAGGGAAGTGTTTTCATGAGCATGGAATCAACAAAAGCTTGGAGCTTCAAAGGACATCCATGGCCGTTTCTTGGAGGAGGAAAACCACCCACTGCCGAGTTGAGCAGCCCACTGCCGAGCTTCACCACACGCAAGGAGGGCAGTTCGTTTTGGTTCTTCACTTGTAGCATCTCAACCGATCCATGTGAGTTTTTCCGCACCTCCTTTGATTGTATTTACACTTGTTTCATGCTTGATAAATGATCTTGGGAAGCTTAGAGTAGACCAACAATGGTATCTTGAGCCTTTGAAAGCATGAAATTGATTTTAGGGTTAAAATTGGGCAAAACAAATTTGGGCATGATTTAATGAAATTGGATGAATTAGTATGCTTAAATGTTGTTGAATTGATGATTGATTGGATCAATTTGATGAAAAAATGTTTGGAACAATTTTCCCCAATTTTGGTGTATTGGCCGAAAATTTGGAACCCTAAATTGTCTTGGAATTTTGATTTTATGATTCATTGGATGAGTTAGAATCATTTGGGGATATTGATTTTATGTTTGATTGGGTTTAATTGGATTGAATTTGATTTGGGCATAATTTTCCCCTTTGGCCGAGACATATATGCATGTTAATTGGGTTTGATTTTGATCAAAATGTGTTGGACACTAATTGATGATGATAAGCATGATTAATTGTACAAATTTGGTGTTTTGAAAATATTGATTTGGGTAATTAATAATGCTATACACTTTGGTTAATTATAATGTGAAATTTGGAATTTTTGTATTTTAACTAATTGGGCTTAAAATTGGATTTGGGCTTGTTGTGTTGTAATTGGGCTTATTGGGCTTTGTTAACAAAGTTGGTTTTAGGCAAAGTTGGTTGGATCCAATTAGGCCCAAAACCGCCTCCATAAAGCCCAAATGCGACTTAATGAACCTTTAAAGTTTAATTGGGCCTAATGGGCCTAAATTGATTTCTGGGCTTATGGGATAACTCCCGGATTGGATTTTGGTTATTCGGTTTGACTCGAGTTGACCAAAAGTCCACGCCTCAAGAAATTAATCAAAATCCCATTGGACTTTAATTAAATTGACGTTGGACGTTTATCGGGCTTTGAGACCCATAGCGATTAAATTTGGAATTTAAGTCGTAAAGGTTCGTAATTAAAATGTAGTATTTAATTTGGAATTAAATAGTGAATTAGAATTAAATGCAAATTGAATTGGATTTAATTATGTAATTTAATTAAATCAAGAATTCGTACTTTGAGTACTTTTTCGCAAAACGAGTTTGACTCGAATAAAATCAAATTGTTGTTTGAACATTGGATGATCACTAATTATCAGATTAATTAATTGGATTATATTGATTGATAACATGTTTGTGTGAATACATGGTTGCGATGCATGAATAATGTATATCGGATGGATATTAGCTGGGTTGGGAAATTTTGGAAATTGTAATAAATTTGATTTATTAATTGGACCTGCGTGTCCAGCCTTATCACCTCATATTCTTTGTATTCTCTTCTCACCTATTCCCCTCAATGTAAATGAGGTTTCTTTAGAAGTGTAGTGTAACGGGTAGAAGTAATACTTATGCTAGCTGGAGAGAGAAAGGGAGAGATTTGATCTAGGATCATTGTGTAAAGTATCCATCCGCATATCATTATTACTTTTACATACGCGCTTTATTATGTGTTTAGAATGCATGCTTAAGGGTGTATGATGATGAGACCTTAACAAAGATAATAAATTGGTTGCCAATTTGCACGCGAAAAACCTTCGCTCAATATTAAGCATTTTTCCTTCCATTGAGTGATTCTTACTCAAGATCTAAGACGACATTGGTTTGTTGGCCAAAGTCAAGGCCTTTGTCTGTCGAGGATGTGTTTGAATCACAAAGGCTTTGTTCCATATCAGTGTCTTGTCCAAGTTGTGGTTTGTTGGCCAAAGTCAAAACCACTTCTTGTCCATCGACATTGATTACGAAGCTTTCCATGGTCAATGGGTCACGCTTGACTGGGATCACTAAGTTTGTTGTGCCAAAGCCAAGGCTTAGTTGATTCAGAGGAAAAATGTTAGGTAATACATTGGATGTATTGGCATATATAAGATATATGTTTCGGACTTGGATGTCCCCCTACCGGATCTAGGAATTGGATTGGATCCAATCGATCTTAGAGAACTACCTAGTTAATTATCATACAATTTGTTGGCCAAAGTCAAGATTGTGTGATATTTAACGGGATCCTAGCCCACTAGGAAACACGGTTTCCCGAGTACTCGACAGAGGGTTAGAGGCTCGCCGAAAAATAGTGGGAGGCAAGAATTGAATTTGCAATATTCGTTCAATTACTCGCCATACGAGCTCATTTCAAATATTTCGTCGATATAAATTTATATATTAGTTACACTAATATTTAAATTGTTGTTTTAATTAAAGCAGTTGGACTGTATTATAGTTGATTATATAATTGGATTATAGTAATCAATATATTTGAATTAATTAATTTCAATTTACAGTTGATTTTATAATTGGGTTATAGTAATCAATGTAATTGAGGTTAATTAATTTAAATTATATTTGATTATATAGTTGGACTATAATAATCAATATAATACATAGTACCACAAATCGTTGATTAAATAGTTGGACTATTAGAATCAAGATAAATGAAATATTAGTGTTTAAAACATAATCCTGGGTGAAAATGTATTTAAACGACTATAATTTTTAAATTGGGAATAAAGTTTCAAGATGGTCCTGGAAACTAATAAGTTACTTTATTTGATAAAACAACATATTCGGCCTAAGCCTGGGGTTAAGCAAATAAGTGGAACATGATATTTGGAATATTAATGTAATGATAACTTTAGTGCTTAATCCATTATACTTATCATATAAAGTATGATATTGAAATTGAAGGATCTTCATAAATCTATATTTAGATCTAAGAAGTACTAATATTGCAATAATAAACTCTTGGAGAGTTAATGACTTTCTCAAAGAGACAAAGTCAAACTTTGCAATAAGGCAAGTAGCGCAAGGCGCACCTTATTTCAATATTCCGGAATGCCAAGGCTTGGCCAAAGGCTTCTGGAGTGTGGAAAAAGGCAAAGGCAAAATCATTATGATCTTCTAGGAAGATAAAAAGACATATCCCAAGAAGGAATTGAAGACGAGCAAGGCTCTGACTTCAAATATGTCTGTCATAATTATGTTCACTACTAGTATTAAAATTAGATTTAAATACTTAGTGTGGTACATAAAATATATGTATTGATGTTCAGAATCTGTTTTGAACAGGATACTGACTTCAATAGAGATTAATCTGCGAATTGTAAACGGGACGAAAGTCGCTGTTTTAACCGTAGATACCTAAATTTAGGAACTACCCTTTGGGTATGTACGTAAATTAGGAAACTGTTATAATGTAACTAGTTTGACTAGGAACATTATCTTTATATCAGTGTTTAATCCGTTGTGGATTGAACCTTTATATTTTAGAACACTAAAGTGTTTCATCATATAAAGATGATATTGAGATAAACACATTAGATGTGAATAACAGCATTTATATTTTGAATATAAACAAAATCTCAAACATATAACATGACGAACAAATAGCTCAGACTGATTTGATCAGTTGAAACTTAAAATGTGGCAATGTTGTCTGGGACACAATTAAACAAGAATCGTATATCCGCACTTTTGAAAAGCGGGTACCATGACTAATTTGATTATAATCAAATAAAGTCTACGAATCTAGTTTATTGGGCAAAGTTCCTAAAACACTATTTACTTGGTAAAAGTGTAAGTGCCACCGACCTGTTAGCCATAGTTCATAGTGAAGCAAGTGGGCCCATGTCTAGCTAGGCTAGATGTGGATATGAATATTTCGTGACCTATACGGATGTGGCATCGCGTAATGGTTATGTGTTTCTTTTGAAGAACATAAATCGGAAACTTTTAAGTTTCGACACGAAATAGACAAACAGATCGGCTATAGTATTATACCGTCACGGTAAGACCGTAATGGAAAATACTTAAGCAATAAGTTTCTTAAATACTTGAAAGAGTAAATTATTCTTTCAAATGAGGACTCCTATCGGAACACGTCATTTTGACGGTGTGTCCGAACCGAGTAACCGAATCTTGTTGGACATGATAAGGTTAATCAAGAGTCGCTCTGAGCTACCATTTCCTTCAACGGATAAACATTAACAGTGCAGAACTTATTTAGAATAAGGTTCCATTAAAATCTGTTTGACAGATTTCATATTAGATATGAACGGGAAAGAAACCGGGTTTCACATTCCTGATGATTTGGGTATGCTTGGCATATGTTTGGATGATACCAAACTAAAACCCAAATTGGATAAGTGCCAAATGTAGGTTATCCTAGGGATACCATAATTATTATACTTATACATCTCACCAGAGAACAATTAGATTGTTGCTCACCATGCGGTTTTCCTAAGAGGAATACCGATATGCAGTGGTAAGTGGGAGGATGGTAAAACTCGATGAAAATCGGAGTAATACTATTCCAGACACCGAATCCTAATGGAACACATATAGTTCATCAAGGATGAAACTACACCATTAATCTTCGAATACACAATAACCGCGTATGTTGGAGAGAGTCAGAAAATAACCTGGGGTATGGGTTTCTGATCTCACCTCATAAAGATGTCTATCTTATTGAGGTATACCAAATGACTACGTACGAGGAAGTGATACAAGGTATCGAATCCCTATTATGGCAAAGTGCCATGACATTTGAAATGGATTCCATGTATATCAACTATGTTTGGAGACTAGTTGATGTACCGCAAGGCATTTTGCCTATTGGTACTATATAAGTCTTCAAGGAAGACATACATGGATGGCAACATACCAACGTATAAAGCTAGGCTTTTAGCGGAAATGTATCTTTATCAACATTGTGTTGATTATAATTCAACCTTTTAAATGTTGTCACGGTAAATCCATTTGGATAATGCTTGCTAAAGCTGTGTATTTCATTTATGAAATATGTCAGCTTAACAGGAAAATCGCTTTCCTGAAAAGGAAACCTTTTGGAGGATGTTTAAAACATCCTGACGGTTTTGTCGTACCAAAACTAGCAAACAAGGTTTGCGGGTTATTCGATCCATGTTTGGATTGAAGCAAGCATTAGGTTCTTGGAATTGTCGTTTTGATGTAATCATAATGGAGTATGATTTAATTCAAAACGAAATGATTCTTGTGTATATAAGAGGGTTAGTGGGAGCGCACTGACAGTGGTTGTCCTATATAAAATAATGATAATATATGTCATTTCTTGGAAATGATATTCCCATAAATTAACAATCGGTGAAAGCTTGGCTTTCGAAAACTCTCCGTAGAAATCCGTACATTGAAAAATATACATAACCTAGTGTCTCATACGCTTTGAGAATATGAAGTCACAAACAGGCCAATCCGAGTGATAGTCACTGGATTGAAGTTAAGAACATCCATTAATATCTGAGAGATCTAAGGATGCTGTCTTAATCTGTGGAGAAGGAGAACTTCAAGTGACTGGGATCACTGTAGCAAGTTTCCTAAACCGATAGAACGACATAAGTCACAAACGGTACTATACAGTTTGAATAACGGTACAATGAGCTGGAAATCTTCCAAGCAAGATACTGTTACCGAATAAACAACAAATGCCGGTTAATTGCAGCAGTTGAGGCATCAATAGAAGCCTTCTGGGTCGATAAAAAAATCTAATTAGATTAGATGTAATTCTGTTAGCAGCTGAGCTAGGCTCGAGCACAGGCTAAAGAATTAATGGTCTCATCAACGATCCAGATAAATACTTCGATATTCATCTGATTCGTTCGGATCATACATCGTGGCGATGTGATGATCGAATAAATCGCATCAGATGATAATCATGCAAATCCGCTGACGAAAGCATTTCTCAGTAGTTTGAGCCAACCGTACATAGTTCGGGTGTAAGACACTCGAGTGACTGGCTATAGGCCAAGTGGGAGATTATTGGACAATTATGACCCATGGCGTCACTATTTTTACAGATCATTGTGTTGTTGTACAAATTAACTATGTGACAAAGGAGATTGCTCTCTTATCATTTGTGATTAGATCACCTAGATGTATAAATGATGAGAGGTCCCTATGATTTATTCCTGGACGGAGAATGATATGAGACAATATCAGTCCACGAAAGATAAATCATTAAATATCCCTAGTCAGAGTATTATCGAGATTGGACATCGATAAATACGTAAAAGACTAGTATTACACTTGTGCGCATTGTGAGGACACAACGGCATAGTTCTCATATATTTGGGTATAGGATACTCATGCAAATGTAATAGGAGGTTGTGTTTCACCGATGGTACGGGAAACAGCTTCGTTCTGGATAGACCCCTCGGAATTCCATTGGTAGTATGACTATATGTCTATGGAAGTCCGAAATCAGGGTAGGTGTATTTGGTCTTAACCTGAGACTTACACCGCTAATACTTGCAACAATCAATATACTTTGGTTGCGGTCGTCCAGGGCTTTAACAGGTTCTGTGTACGCCTATGCTGGGTATATTGAGAATCGTAGTGTGTTAGGTGTGATGTCAAGACGGAAGTGTCACTCCAGTCATATGGAGATGATGGTCACGTAGGATACGGTACTGGTTCTCTTAAGTACTGCAGTCATCGGGATAATATGACTAGGTCATAGTTATCCGATATAGAGACTAGTTACCAGACATCCGACATGTGCTTCGTACGGGGCAGACATAATTCCAGCCCCAGGCCTAGCATGTGATCATTCGATACTGGATCGAAATACGCAATACCACGTATACTACGCCTGATATAGATCGCTTATTCTTGTAAGCATGTTTCTGGAGAATTGGGTAGGCATGGCGCCTTGCTAGAAGCCAACCTTGTCTTGTGAATCGGTGTAAACGTAGTACGAGGTACTTACGTGTTCGGATATTCCGACGACCTAATTTACTGCCAACATATCCGGAGATCTCATGGGTCGCTCCCCGAAGATTCACCGATGACGTATGACTCGCACTTTAATTAATCTGGGATTAATTTAATGAGAGAGAAAATTAATCTGGGATTAATTGCGGAGATATTTTATCTGGGATAAAATATCAATTAAAGAGAGAGAACGATTAATTTGGAATTAATCGATAAAATAATATATTTGATATATTATACGAAATTGGATTTCGACGCGGAATTAAAATTAGATTTTAATTTGGGCGAACGAATTAATTTAGAATTAATTCGTTAGCGACGTGAATTGTGATTTTGCTAGGCGTAATCGTTTAATTACGACGCAATGGAAAATTCGTTAATTTGGAATTAGCGAACCCGAGCCCGGGATTATTTGCGAGCGCATTTGCATTTCGAATTCGAGTGCGGCACGCAAGTCAAATCGAGCGTCAAATCGCAAGTCACATCAAGCGTCAAATCACATGTCACTTTGAGTGATATGACACTTGATAGATTGATGTGAGTTGATGTGAGATGAAAGAAAGCATTAAATGCTTTGTTTTTTGAAATTGAAAAAGGTAAATGGTTTATTAATTTTTTGGAAAATATAACCTAATACAACTTTTTCTTTTCTGATGAAAGAAAGAAATCATTAAATGATGTGAGATGAAAGAAAGCAAGAAGAGATGTGAGATGAAAGAAAGCAAGAAGAGATGTGATGATTTTTGTGGCAAAGAACATCACAAGTGCTAGCACACCTTTGGAGATATACCAAGGTGATAGGGAAGTGTTTTCATGAGCATGGAATCAACAAAAGCTTGGAGCTTCAAAGGACATCCATGGCCGTTTCTTGGAGGAGGAAAACCACCCACTGCCGAGCTGAGCAGCCCACTGCCGAGCTTCACCACACGCAAGGAGGGCAGTTCATTTTGGTTCTTCACTTGTAGCATCTCAACCGATCCATGCTGAGTTGAGCAGCCCACTGCCGAGCTTCACCACAAGCAAGGAGGGTAGTTCATTTTAGTTCTTCACTTCGTAGCATCTCAACCGATCCATGTGAGTTCTTACACACCTCCTTGATTGTATTTACACTTGTTTCATGCTTGATAAATGATCTTGGGAAGCTTAGAGTAGACCAACATGCCTTGCCCGTTTTGATTTCCTTCATGTGTGCCTTGTACTCGCGGCAGTCACGCTTCCAGTGACCCCACTTCCCGTACTGCAGACATACATCTTGGGATTTATCATTACCCTTCCCAGAAGGTTTAGACGATTTGGCCTTGTCTTTCTTCTTATTCTTATTCTTCTTCTTCTTTTTTACACCTCCAGTCGCCTTGGACCAAGCCCTCGGAGTCTGAAATGTTGAAGCAAAGTACGCCTCGCGCTTCTTGCCCTTTTAGGAGCTCTTTTTCTGCTTCGCACAGTGTGGACATCAACTCTCCAAGAGTTTGGTCTTGGTTCATCATATTGTAGTTCATGATGAACCTACTCCAAGTGTCGGGGAGAGACTGTAAGATCAAATCTATTGAAGTATCAGTCTCGAAGACAATGCCCATCTGTCCCAGCTGCTCAATGTCAGTAATCATCTATGACACATGGTACTCAACAGACGTACCATCAGACATGCGAGCGCGAAAGAGCTTCTTCTACAACTCATATCTTTGCGATCTAAGATTAGATCGGTGAAGATCATACAACTTCGCCAACATCTCATAGGGATCCAATCCCTTGTTCTGACGACGGAATTATGGAGTCATAGCAGCAAGCATTACCGATTGAGCAGTCGAGTTGTCATCGCTATGACTCTTCCAAAGCTCTAGCTCAAGCAACTGATCAGGTCGGGGCTTAGGTGTTGGACAGTTATGACCCATAGCGTCACTATTTGTACAGATCATGGTGATGTTGTACAAATTAACTATGTAACAAAGGAGATTTCTCTCTTATCATTTGTGATTAGATCACCAAGATGTATAAATGATAGGAGGTCCATATGATTAGTTCCTGGATTAAGATGATATGAGACAGTATCAATCCACGAATGATAAATCATTAAATATCCCTAGTCAGAGTATTATCGAGATTGGACATCGATAATGCGTAAAAGACTAGTATTACACTTGTGCGTGTTGTGAGGGCATAATGGCATAGTTCTCATATATTTGGGTATATGATACTCATGCAAGTGTAATAGGAGGTTGTGTTTTACCGATGGTACGGGAAACAGCTTTGCTCTGGATAGACCCCATCGGAATTCCATTGGTAGTATGACTATGTGTCTATGGAAGTCCGAAATCAGGGTAGGTGTATTTGGTCTTAACCTGAGACTTGCAACCGCTAATACTTGCGACAATCAATATACTTTGGTTTTGGTCGTCCAGGGCTTTAACAGATTCTGTGTACGCCTCTGCTGGGTATATTGAGAATCGTAGTGTGTTGGGTGTGATGTCAAGACGGAAGTATCACTCCAGTCATAATGGAGATGATGGTCACGTAGGATACGGTACTGGTTCTCTTATATACTGCAGTCATCGGGATAAAATGACAAGGTCATAGTTATCCGATTATAGAGACTAGTTACCAGAGATCCGATATGTGTTTCGTACGGGGCAGACACAATTCCAGCCTCAGGCTTAGCACGTGACATCCGATACTGGATCGAAATATGCAATACTACGTATATTATGCCTGATATAGATCACTATATTCCTGTAAGGATATTTCTGGAGAATTGGGTAGGCATGGCTCTTTGCTAGAAGCCAACCTTGTCTTGTAAATCGGTAAAAACGTAGTACTAGGTACTTACGTGTTCGGATAGTCCGATGACCGAACTTACTGCCAACATATCCGGGGATCTCATAGGTCGCTTCCCGAAGATTCACCGATGACGTATGACTCGCACTTTATTAATCTGGGATTAATTAGATGAGAGAGAAAATTAATCTGGGATTAATTACGGAGATATTTTATCTGGGATAAAATATCATTTAAAGATAGAGAACGATTAATTTGGAATTAATCGATAAATTAATATATTCGATATATTAAATGAAATTGGATTTCGACGCGGAATTGAAATTAGATTTTAATTTGGGCGAACGAATTAATTTAGAATTAATTCACTAGCAACGTGAATAGTGATTTCACTAGGCATAATCATTTGATTACATCGCAACGGAAAATTCATTAATTTGGAATTAGCGAACCGGAGCCCGAGAGTGTTTGCGAGCGCATTCGTATTTCGAATTCGAGTGCGGCATGCAAGTCACATCAAGCGTCAAATCGCTAGTCGCATCAAGCTTCAAATCATTAGTCACTTTGAGTGATGTGACAACTTGTCACTTGATTGATTGATTGATGTGAATAGTGGATGGGAGTTGTTGGAAAGCTTTTGAAAACTTGAAAGACATTTACATTTTTTAATTGGTATTTGACTTTTCTCTTTTTGTGTATTATATATACAAAGCACAAATATCATTTTATCCAACTCTCTTTCTCTTTACACGGTTTGGAGCCAAAATGCTTCTCTTCTTCTCTCTCGGCCAACAGGACATCTTTCTTCTGTTTTCTGGTTGGACCGAGAACCATGGAGAAGCTATGGGATTTTGTGGCAAAATTCCTAAGTGCTAGCACATATAGGAGCCATCCTAAGGTGGTAGGGAAACCCACTTGTGAGCTTGGAACCACCATCAACCAAAGCTTGGAGCTTGGAGGAGGACCAAAGCCGAAAATAGAAGATCAAAAATTGCTCACTGCTGAGCCATCAAATGAGGGCAGAAAAGTTTTTGTTGTCCACCGCATCGCCTCAACCGATCGATGTAAGTATTCCGTAACTTCCTCGATGTATTCACATGTTTGTTTCTTGCTTATTATTCGATCCTCGGGACCGTAGAAACTCCAACAATGGTATTAGAGCGATTAAAAGCATGAAACTTGATTTAGGGTTAGAATTGGGTAAAATGTATTTGAGCATGATTTAATGAAATTGGATGATTTAGTATGCTTAAATTATGTTTAATTTAAGATTGATTGGATCAATTTCATGAAATGTTGTTTGGAACAATTTTTCCCAAATCACTTAGCTTGGCCGAGAGGTCTAGAACCCTAAATGTCTTGGATTTTGATTTTTTGATTCATTGGATGAGTTGGAATCAATTGGGAATGTGGATTTAATATTGAATTGGATTTAATTGGATTGAATTTGAATTGGACATAAAAATCCCCTCCATTGCCGAGACTTAAGCATGTAAATTGGGTTTGATTTTTGATCAAATGTGTTGGACATGTTTTGTTGTAAAAGAGCATAATTAATTGTGTAAATTGATGTTTTAGAAATGTTAATTTGGGTGATTAATTATGGCATTGCACTTAGCTTAATTAAATTATGAAATTGGATTTTTGTAATTTAATTAATTGGGCCTATTTTGGAAATTGGGCTTGTAATGTTGTAAATGGGCTTATTGGGCTTGGTTGTACCAAGTTAGGTTTAGGCTAAATTGGTTGGATCCAATTGGGCCCAAAACCGATTCCATAAAGCCCAAATGCGACTAATGGACCTTTAATTATTTCAATTGGGCCTAATGGGCCTAAATTGGTTTCTAGGCATATAAGGGTGATTCCTTTAAATGGGATTTAGTCTTTGGGTTTGACCCAAGTTGACCAAAAGTCCATGCCTTAAGAAATTAATTAAAAGCCCATTGGACTTTAATTAAATTAACGTTGGACGTTAATCGGGCTTTTAGACCCGTAACGATTAAATTTGGAATTTAAGTCGTAAAAGGTTTATTAATAAAGTGTAGTATTTAATTTGGAATTAAATAAATGGATTAGTATTAAATACATATTAAATTGGATTTAATGTTGTAGTTTAATTTAATTCGAGAATTCGTACTTTGAGTACTTATTCGCAAAACGAGTTTGACTCGCGCAAAATCAAATCGTTGTTTGAACATTGGATGATCATTAATTATCAGATTAATTAATTGGATTAGATTGATTGATAACATGCTTGTGTGAATACATGGTTGCGATGCATGAATAGTCTATATCAGATGGATATTAGATGGGTGGGGCAATTTTAGAAATTGGTGTAATAAATTTAGAATTTTTTAATTGGACCTGCGTGTCCAGCCTATTACCTCCATACTCTTTGTATTTCTCTTCTCACCTATTCCTCTCAATGTAAATGAGGTTTCTTTAGAAGTGTAGTGTAACGGGTAGAAGTTAATACTTATGCTAGCGGGAGAGAGGAAATGGAGAGATTTGATCTAGGATCAATATGTTAAATATCCATCTGCATATCATTATTATTTTATTTACTCGCCTTATTATGTGTTTAGAATGCATGTTTAAGGGTGTATGATAATGAGACCTTAACAAATATAATAAATTGGTTGCCAATTTGCACACGAAAAACCCTCAAACAATATTAAGCGTTTTTCCTTCCATTTAGTGATTCTTACTCAAGATCCAAGACTGGCATTGGTTTGTTGGCCAAAGTCAAGGCCTTTGTCCGTCGAGGATGTGTTTGAATCACGAGAGCTTTGTTCTATATCGGTGTCTTGTCCAAGTTGTGGTTTGTTGGCCAAAGTCAAGACCACTTCTTGGCCATCGACATTGATTACGAAGCTTTCCATGGTCAATGGGTTCCGCTTAACTAGGATCACTAAGTTTGTTGTGCCAAAGCTAAGGCTTAGTTGATTCAGAGGAAAAAGGTTAGGCAATATATTGGATATATTGGCATATATAAGATATATATTTCGGACTTGGATGTCCACCTACTGGATCTAGGAATTGGATTGGATCCAATTGATTTTAGAGATCTACCTAGTTAATTATCATACAATTTGTTGGCCAAAGTCAAGATTGTGTGATATTTAACGGAATCCTAGCCCACTAGGAAACACGGTTTCTCGAGTACTCGATAGAGGGTTAGAAGCTCGTCAAAAAATAGTGGGAGGTAAGAATTAAATTTGCAATATTCGTTTAATCACTTGCCATACGCGCTCAATCAAATATCATTCTTCAAATAAATTAAATGTTAGTTGGACTAATATTTAATAGTTTTTTTAATAAAATAGTTGGATTGTATTCAATCTATTAAATTTTAGTTGATTAAATAGTTGGACTATAATAATCATTATAATAAATAGTACCGAAAATCGTTGATTAAATAGTTGGACTATTAGAATCAAGATAAATTGAAAGATTAGCATTTAAAACATAATCCTAGGGAAAATGTATTTAAATGGTTTAATTTTTCAAATTGGGAATAAAATTTCAGGATGGTCCTGGAAACTAATAAGTTACTTTATTTGATAAAATACCATATTAGGCCTAAACCCGGAGTTAAGCAAATAGTAGAGCATGATCTTTGGAAGATTCATGTAATGATAACTTTAGTGCTTAATCCATTAAGCTTGTCAAATAGAATCCTTAATTTCTTAATCAGAACTAAGGATTAGATCCTTAAAGTATGATAATGAAATTGAAGGATCTTCATAGATCTATCCTTAGATCTTAGAAGTATTAAATTACGAGAGTAAACTCTTGGAGAGTTAATGGCTAATCTCAATGAGACAAAGCCAAACTTTACAATAAGGCGAGAAGCGCAAGGCGCACCTTATTTAAACATTCTAGATAGCCAAGTCTTGGCCAAAGGCTTCTGGGATGTGAAAAAAGGGCAAAGGCAAAATTATTATAATCTTATGGGAAGATAAAGGACATATCCCAAAATGTCTGCCTTAATTGTAGCAAACGGGATCGCGGAAGCGTGACTGCCGTTTGGACAAAGCAGACATGAAGGAATTGAAGACGGTGCAAGGCTCCGACTTCAAATATATTTGTCATAAAATGTTCACTACTAGTATTAAAATTGGATTTTAAATACTTAGTGTGATACATAAATATGTACTGGTGATCAGAATATACTTTGAGCAGGATACTGACTTCAGTTGAGATCTATCTGCGAATCGAAAACGGGATGAAAATCGTTGTTTTAACAGTAGATACCTAAGTTTAGGAACTACCCTTCGGGTGCGTACTTAAAATTAGAAGACTGTTATAATGTAACTAGTTTGACTAGAAATATTATCTATATATCAGTGTTTAATCCGTTGCGGATTTACCTTTATATTCTAGAACACTAAAGTGTTTTATTATATAAAGATGATATTGAGATAAACACATTAGATGTGAATAACAGAATTTATATTTTGAATATAAATAAAATCTCAAACATAACACATTACAAACAAATAGCTCGAACTGAGTAAATCAGTTGAAACACATCGTGGCATTGTTGTCTGGGACACAATTAAACAAGACTCGTATATCCACACTTTCGAAGAGTGGGTACTAGGACAATTTTGATTCTATTCAAAAAAAGTCTACGAATCTAGTTTATTAGGCAAAGTGCCTAAAACACCTTTACTTGGTAAAAGTGCAAATGCCACCGATCTGTTAGCCCTAATTCATAGTGAAGTAAGTGGGCCCATGTCTAGCTAGGCTAGAGGTGGATATGAATATTTCGTGACCTTTACGGATGTGGCATCGCGTTATGGTTATGTGTTTCTTTTGAAACACAAATATGAAATTTTTAAAGTTTCGACACGAAATAGACATACAGATCGGCTAAAGTATTAATCGTCACGATTAGACCATAATGAAAATACTTAAGCAATAATTTTCTAATATACTTGAAAGATTATAGTATTCTTTCAATGAGGACTCCTCCCGGAACACGTCATTTTGACGATGTGTCCGAACTGATAAACCGAATTTTGTTGGACATGATAAGGTTAATCATGAGTCGCTCTGAGCTACCATTTCCTTCAACGGATACGCATTAACAGTGCTGAACTTATTTTGAATAAGGTTCCATAAAAATCTATTTGACAGATATCATATTAGATATGAACAGGAAAGAAACCAGATTTCTCATTCCTGAAAATTTGGGAATGCTAGGCATATGTTTGGATGATACCAAACTAGAACCCAAATCGGATAAGTGCCAAATTGTAGGTTATCCTAGGGATACCAAAGTATAGTACTTATACAACTCACTAGAGAACAATTTAATTGTTGCTCACCATGCGGTTTTCCTAAGAGGAATACCTATGTGCAGTGGTAAGTGGGAGGATAGTAAAACTCGATGAAAATCGGAGTAATGCTATTCAAGGCACCGAATCTTAATAGAAGAAAAATAGTTCATCAAGGATGAAACTATACCAGTAATCTTCGAATACACAAGAACCGCGTAAGTCGGAGAGAGTCAGAAAATAACCTGGGGTATTGGTTTCTGATCTCACCTCGTAAAGATGTCAATCTTATTGAGGAACACAAACTGACTACGTATGAGGAAGTGATACAAGGTATCAACTCCCTATTATGGCAAAGTGCCATGAATCCGAAATGGATTCCATGTATATCAACCAAGTTTGGAAACTAGTTTATGTACCGCAAGGCATTGTGCTTATTGGTACTATAAGTCTTCAAGGAAGACATACATGGAAGGCAACATACCAACGTACTAAGCTAGGCTTGTAGCGAAAAGGTATCGTTATCAACATTGTGTCGATTACGACGAAACCTTTTACCTGTTGCCACAGTAAATCCATTTGGATAATGTTTGCTGAAGTTGTATGTTTCATTTATGAAATATGGCAGCTGAATGACAAAACTGCTTTCCTTACGGAAACCTTTTGGAGGACGTTTACAACATCCTGACGGTTTTGTCGTACCAAAACTAGCAAACAAGGTTTGCAGGTTATTCAATCCATGTATGGATTTAAGCAAGCATTACGTTCTTGGAATTATCGTTTTGATATAATCATAATGGTATATGGTTTAATTCAAAACGAAAATGATTCTTGTGTATATAAGGAGGTTAATGGGAGCGCACTGACAGTAAATGTCCTATATAAATAATGATAAAATATGTCATTTCTTGGAAATGATATTCTCATAATATAATCGGCGAAAGCTTGGCTTTCATGAAAACTCTCCGTAGAATTCTTGGGAGAAACAACCTTTATTCTAGGAATAAAGATCTACTGGGATAGATCTAAAAGTTGTTAACACTCTCCGAGAACTAGTACATTGAAATATATGTACGTGACCTGGTGTCTCATATGCTTTGAACACATGGATTCACAAACAGGCCAATCCTAGTGATAGTCACTGGATTGATGTTCAGAACATCCTTGAGTATCTTAGAGAACTAATGATGCTGTCTTAAACTATGGAGAATGAGAACTTGAAGTGACTGGGATCACTGCTGCAAGTTTCCTAACCGATAAAAATGACTATAAGTCGTAACAACGGTACTATACAATTTGAATAACGGAACAGTGAGCTGGAAATCTTCCAAGCAAGATACTGTTACCGAATAAACAACAAATGTGGGTTATTGCTGCAGCTGAGGCAGCAATAGAAGCCTTCTGGGTCGATAATGAATATAATTAGATTAGATATAATTCTGTTAGCAGTTGAGCTAGGCTACAGCACATGCTAAAGAATTAATGGTCTCATCAACGATCCAGATACATACTTCGACTATTCATCTGATTCGTTTGGATCATACATCGTGGCGATGTGATGATCATATAAATCACATCAGATGATAATCATGAAAATCCGCTGACGAAAGTCTTTTCTCAGCAGTTTGAGCGAACCATACATAGTTCGGGTGGTAGACACTTGAGTGACTGGCTATAGGCCAAGTGGGAGATTGTTGGACAGTTATGACCCATAGCGTCACTATTTGTACAGATCATGGTGATGTTGTATAAATTAACTATGTAACAAAGAAGATTGCTCTCTTATCATTTGTGATTAGATCACCAAGATGTATAAATGATAGGAGGTCCATATGATTGGTTCCTGGATTGAGATGATATGAGACAGTATCAATCCACGAAGGATAAATCATTAAATATCCCTAGTCAGAGTGTTATCGAGATTGGACATCGATAATGCGTAAAAGACTAGTATTACACTTATGCGCGTTGTGAGGGCATAACAGCATAGTTCTCATATATTTGGGTATAGGATACTCATGCAAGTGTAATAGGAGGTTGTGTTTTACCGATGGTACGGGAAACAGCTTCGCTCTGGATAGACCCCCTCGGAATTCCATTGGTAGTATGACTATGTGTCTATGGAAGTCCGAAATCAGGGTAGGTGTATTTGGTCTTAACCTGAGACTTGCACCACTAATACTTGCGACAATCAATATACTTTGGTTTTGGTCGTCCAGGGCTTTAACAGGTTCTGTGTACGCCTGTGCTGGGTATATTGAGAATCGTAGTGTGTTGGGTGTGATGTCAAGACGGAAGTATCACTCCAGTCATAGTGGAGATGATGGTCACGTAGGATACGGTACTGGTTCTCTTATGTACTACAGTCATCGGGATAAAATGACAAGGTCATGTTTATCCGATTATAGAGACTAGTTACCAGAGATCCGATATGTGCTTCATACGGGGCAGACACAATTCCAGCCTCAGGCCTAGCACGTGACATCCGATACTGGATCGAAATATGCAATACTACGTGTATTATGCTTGATATAGATCAATATATTCCTGTAAGGATATTTCTGGAGAATTGGGTAGGCATGGCGCTTTGCTAGAAGCCAACATTGTCTTGTAAATCGGTAAAAACGTAGTACTAGGTAATTACGTGTTCGGATAGTCCGGCGACCGAATTTACTGCCAACATATCCGGGGATCTCATGGGTCGCTTCCCGAAGATTCACCGGTGACGTATGACTCACACTTTATTAATCTGGGATTAATTAGATGAGAGAGAAAATTAATCTGGGATTAATTACGGAGATATTTTATCTGGGATAAAATATCATTTAAAGAGAGAGAACGATTAATTTGGAAGTAATCGATAAATTAATATATTCGATATATTAAACGAAATTGGATTTCGACGCGGAATTGAAATTAGATTTTAATTCGGGCGAACTAATTAATTTAGAATTAATTCGTTAGCAACGTGAATAGTGATTTCGCTAGGCATAATCATTTGATTACGTCGCAACGGAAAATTCATTAATTTGGAATTAGCGAACCCGAGCCCGAGAGTGTTTGTGAGCGCATTCGTATTTCGAATTCGAGTACGGCACGCAAGTCACATCAAGCGTCAAATCGCTAGTCGCATCAAGCGTCAAATCATTAGTCACTTTGAGTGATGTGACAACTTGTCACTTGATTGATTGATTGATGTGAATAGTGGATGGGAGTTGTTGGAAAGCTTTTGAAAGCTTGAAAGACATTTACATTTTTTAATTGGTATTTGACTTTTCTCTTTTTGTGTATTAGATATACAAAACACAAATAACACTTTATCCAACTCTCTCTCTCTTTACACGGTTTGGAGCCAAAATGCTTCTCTTCTTCTCTCTCGGCCAATAGGCCATCTTTCTTCTGTTTTCTGGTTGGACCGAGAACCATGGAGAAGATATGGGATTTTGTGGCAAAATTCCTAAGTGCTAGCACACATAGGAGCCATCCTAAGGTGATAGGGAAACCCACTTGTGAGCTTGGAATCACCATCAACCAAAGCTTGGAGCTTGGAGGAGGACCAAAGCCGAAAATGGAAGATCAAAAACTGCTCACTGCCGAGCCATCAAAGGAGGGTAAAAAAGTTTTTGTTGTCTACCGCATCGCCTCAACCGATCGATGTAAGTATTTCGTAACTTCCTCGATGTATTCACATGTTTGTTTCTTGCTTATTATTTGATCCTCGGGACCGTAGAAACTCCAACATTAGGCCCAAGAGGTCTCTCTATAGTATAGAGTAACTTCTCGGATCCCAGGACAATCCTGAGATTCATATCTCAGTCTTGAAAGTTTGTGCCATTAAAGACATTGTCGCCCATGATAATATCTCTAATGCTTAAATTTCATGTCATCTTAATTGCAATAGTCAAACTATTCAATTAACGATGTATGGGTACAGTCCAACTATTACAAGAAAAATAATAAAATATTAGTCCAACTAATAAATATAATTGACGAAATAATTTGAAAGCGCGTAAAGCTAAGTATTTGAACGAAATTGTAAATTCAATACTAGCCTCCCACTATTTTTCGGCGAGCCTCTAACCCTTTGTTGAGTACTCGGGAAACCTAGTTTCCTAGTGGGCTAGGATCCCGTTAAATAACACACAACCTTGACTTTGGCCAACAAGCTGTATGATATTTAACTAGGTAGATCTTTAAGATCAATTGGATCTTATCCAATTCCTAGATCCGGTAGGTGGACCTCCAAGTTCGAAACATATATACAATATATATGCCAATATATCCAATATATTTTCCTAACCTTTTCCTCTGAATCAACTAATCATTGGCTTTGGCACAACAAGCTTAATGATTCCAGTTAAGCGGAACCCATTGACTTTGAAAAACTTCGTAATCGATGTCGATGGACAAGAAGTGATCTTGAATTTGGCCAACAAATCACAACTTGGACAAGACATATGATATGGAACAAAGCCTTCATGATTCAAGCACATCCGCGATGGACAAAGGTCTTGACTTTGGCCAACAAACCAGTGCCAATCTTGGATCTTGAGTAAGAATCACTCAATGGAAGGAAAATGCTTAATATTTGTTGAGGGTTTTTCGCTTAAATTGGCAACCAATTTATTATCTTTGATTAGGTCTCATCATACACCCTTAAGCATGCATTCTAAAAGCATAATAAGGCGCGGTAAATAAATTAATAATGATATGCAGATGGATATCTCACAGATTCTTCCTAGAACAAATCACTCACTTTCCTCTCCCCGGCTAGCACTATTCTAACTTCTACCCAATTACATAATACAATTAAAGAAACCTCATTAACATTGAGGGGAATTAGGTGAGAAGAGAATTACAAAGAATCGAGAGATAAGGCTGGACACGCATGTCCAATTTAATAAATTCTAAATTTACAACAACTTCCAAAATTTCCCTTTCCCTTCTAATATCCATCTGATATACATTATTCATACAACACATCCATGTATTCACACAAATCATGTTATTCAATCAATCTAATCCAATTAATTAATCTTTGAATAAAGTGATCATCCAATGTTCAAACAACGATTTGATTTGCGCGAGTCCAACTCGTTTAAGAATAAGTACTCAAAGTACGAATTCTTGAATTATATCGAACTAAAATTTTAAATCTAATTTAATTTGTATTCAATACTAATTCTATATTTAATTCCAAATTAAATAATTACACTTTTAATTGCCTTTACGACTTAGATTCTAAATCTAATCTTAACGGGTCTCAAAGCCCAATTAACATCCAATGTCAATTTAATTAAAGTCCAATGGGCTTTCAATTAATTTCTTAAGGCATGGGATTTGGTCAATATGGGTCAAACTCAAATACCAAGGCCCAATTAAGGAATCACCCTATTTGCCAAGAAATCAATTTTGGCCCATTATACCGAATTAAATATTTAAAGGCCCATATATTATATTTGGACTTAATGGAATGGTTTATGCCCAATTTGGATCCAATCCAATTGTCCTAAACCAACTTGGCCCAACCAAGCCCATTAGGCCCAAATACAACAACTTTAGCCCAATTCCAAATTAAGCCCAATTAATTAAATTCTAATATTCCAAATTTCACAATTTAATTAATTAAAGTGTTTAGCCATAATTAATTTTTTAAATTAACATTTCCAAAATACTAATTTAATCAATTAATCATGCTCTATTATAATCAATACATGTCCAACGTTATTGAAACAAAATCAAGTCATTTTCATGCTTTGATGGTCACGGCAATGGTAAGATTTTATATCCGATTTTGATTTCAATCCAATTAAATCATAAATCAATATATCCCATGTCTTTTAAACACATCCAATTATTCAAAAAAAAATCACCATGACCTAGGGTTTATACTACATTCGGCCAACATACCCAAATTGGGGAAAATTAATTCAATTAATTTTTCATCAATTTGATCATATATAACTCCAAGTTATCCATATACAAGCATACTCAAACAAACAATTTGGTTAAATCATGCTCAAATCAAATTTACCCAAATTTTAGTATATAAACTCTAATCATATTTCATGCTCAAATAGGCTCCATGATACCATTGTTGGGTTTCTAAGGTGTTCCCAAGATCAATTCAAGCATAAAACATGTGAATACATAAAGGAGAATAGCGGAAATAAACTCACTTTGATCGGATATAGGATGCGTTGATAACAAAAAATTTGCTTTAAGAAGTTCCTCCAAGCTCCTCTTTGAATGTTGAATCCAAGCTCCAAGCTTTGATCTTGATTCCAAGCTCTTGGGATTGGTTTCCCTATCACCTTATATGATTCCTTTGGTGTGCTAGCACTTAGAAAAATTGCCACAATTTTTCTTCTTCCTTTTAGTGTGTTTCGGCCAAGCCAAATGGGAGAGGGAGAGAGTGAAAAATCGTGAATGAGAGAGAGAGGAAGATGAAGTTATGTTGACTTATTTTTTATTTCAAAAATCAAAATGATGATATACCAAATATCCAACATTTGGTATATGTCAATCAAGTCATCACCTTGAGTAATTTACAAGTCTTCACTAACTTCCATCACAATAAAGTGAACAAAGTGACAAGTGATGTGACCTGTGATGTGACATGTGGGCCCCACTTGATTCAAAATCCGAGGGGCCCGCAACACATCCCGGGCTCGGGTTCGCTAATTCCGAATTAACGAACTTTCCGTTGCAACGTAATTAAATCAAATTTAATTAAATAATTATGCTTAGCAAAATTATTATTCACGTCACTAGCGAATTAATTCTAAATTAACTCGTTTGCCCGAATTAAAATCTAATTTTAATTCCATTATGAAATATAATTTCATTTAATATATCGAATATATTATTTTATCGATTAATTCCAAATTAATCGTTCTCTCTCTTCAAATAGTATTTTATCATAGATAAAATCTCTCCGTAATTAATCATAGATTAATTATGTTCGAATCATACGTCATCGGTGAATCTTCAGGAAGCGGCCCATGAGATCCCTGGATATGTTGGCAGTAAATTCGGTCGTCGGACTATCCGAACACGTGAGTACCTCGTACTACGTTCTTACCGATTTACGAGACATGGTTGGCTTCTAGCAAAGCACTGTGCCTACCCAATTCTCCAGAAATATCCATAAAGGAATATATAATCTATGTCAGGCGTAGTATACATAGTATTGCGTATAGCGATCCAGTATCGGATGTCAAATGCAAGGCCTGGGGCTGGAAAAGTGTCTGCCCCGTACTGTTGGGGTTGGTGCTCAGAGCGCCAATCCAGACCGTATTTATGTCTGATTCATGAATACGAACATCCCATTTTCCATAATATTACTTATTTATGGTTGCACCTCTTGTTTTTATATACGTATTCGATCTGATTACGATTAGATTGAAACTAAATATGGTTTAGTGATATGTATATATTAGACAAAGGCCCGATAATATATATTACAGTATACAATTACAAAGGTAGTTTGTAATTGACATTGGGAAGTGTCACTGCTAAATATATATTATCAAATATAGTTCCTGGTCAAGATTCACTAACACGGGTCGGTTAGTCAAATCCGTTGAGACCAGTACATGTCGTATATCGAGACTTGGTCCGATGGTTTATCCCAATGAACCATGAGTCTAGGGAGACTCGTATAGACGTGTAGGTGTTTATAATAGATAAACATTGAATGACTCATCGAAGATTCTTAATGGATGGTACACCAACTTCAATAAGAATCTTCTCGGGTTGAGTAGCATAGTGGTCCTTCAACTTGAGATACCATTGTGGATGTATGAGACATCCTCCACACTTAGATGCCAGTCACATCACCGATCTATTTAGATCAGACCTCCACATGTTCATTGGGTGTGGACCGATCCTCAGGATATCCTGTGCGTGTCAAGATAGGATCCGTCAGTTCTGTGTACAGAGCATAGGTAGTCCATATGTGATTAGCAATCAGTTAAATCTATGGCCATAGTATACTTCGGAAGTGACTTCCGAATGTTATTTATAGATTGCTAATAGAATCATCGACGGGATAATACTTATAGAGATTTGACGTTAACATCTATATCTTTGGTATTATCCGGATACCTGTGTCGGAGGGATTATACGTATGCAATGACCTCGACCTGTATGATTCAGCTAGTTTATCTGTGGTCGTCATAATTTACGGGTGGTTAAATTATGGACACGAAATTGGATTTTGTGATGGATATACCTGAACCTAGAGAGTCTCACTAATGAAATATACTCGTAGAGCAATAGGGAAACTTTTATGAATAATGGTGATTATTTATAAATCGTTTAAACGTTAAACGAAAAATACATGCGAACGGGCCGAACCGTCATTTCCTAATTAATATGTATTTGTATTTAATATATGATATTATTAAATATACATTAATAAATTTTCAAATAAAGGTATTTGACATATATCATTAATATATGTATTTGAGATATTTAAAGTAAATATAATACATATATTTGAGATATTTATATTTAATTAATTATTTAATTGTTAAAAGATTAATATAATTAAAATATAAATATCTCACCAAATGATAAAGTTAGGAAATGATTATAAGTGTAAATTTTTGACTTTATACTTAAAGAAAAGGTTGTCAAAATGGTTTTGACTTCTTAAGATATTTGTTTTAAATTGTTTAAAATTGAAATATCAATTTCCTTTTCTTTTAACTAAATTCGGCCAAGACCCTATTTTAAATATAAGTGTTATATTTTTGAGTTGCTTTTGTTGACTTATGAATTTTCATTAAATGTGTAATGATAAGATTTTCAAGTTGATTAAAGTAACTTTAATTGAAACAAAAAATATCTAGATATTTTATATACACCCTAAATTCGGCCAAGGCAATTTTTGGAGGGTATATATTGTTTTTTTTCACTTTTAGGGTTTTAGGAGTTCATAAGTTACCAAATAAACATAATAGAGT